>JBAGKK010495350.1:0-15339 GCA_037177015.1 Euceroptres primus
TATTAGGTTATGTTTCACGAATGTTTATTTATTGATTGAACACTAATATCAATCATTTTGAATTAATTGCGTGTTATCATAGGAACAATATTTTAAATTTTACGATTTTTGCCAACTTTGTGTATAAATAATGTAAACAATAATTCTTTTAAATCGGCCTCGAGGGATCTCTTAAGAATTTAGTTAGCTTTAATTTGCAAAAAAGAATTTTAATCGGTTAAAAATTGTAGCCGGAATCGTATTTTGAATATTTTTTCGTCATTTTGCCCCACTGGGCGCCGTTTACCCCCGAGCCCGACCTTATTTCAAGTGATGAGTGTACAACCACATCAGCTGTATAATGCATATTTCAAATAGGGTGAGTGCACTGGCCTCCGGACAAGTATCAGTGATCGAACGAATATTTATTTTCTCTGAATAAAATTGTTGCAATGTCATAAAAATTTATTCATATGAAAGATATTGACATTAATTTTTTAATCTTTCTTTGACAGATCGCAAAATGCAATACTTTTTTATTTATGAATTTACAAAAGTGGTGTCCGAACACAGAATCGTTGTCCGTTTACCGGTGCGTTTACCCTGTATAAAATTGTTAATACACTGAAAGCCCGATTTAAGGCCGGTTTCGGGGGTTGCCTTAATGTCCTTGGGCCTAAAGCGAGTGTCTCTAAACGTAAACAAGTCAGGATCGTATGAACTATTTCTGTTTGATTTTTGTCACGATTGAAAAATATTTTTTAAATATAAGTTTAATTTAACGTTCACTTCACTGTTAAGTTTGATTTAGTTATTATTTATGAATTATTACACATAACGCATAACCAAAACATTCAAAACGAACCGACGCGTAGACTACTGCGTCACTATCCCGCACTTTGTTGCTACGCTACCGCTGAGTTCAGCTTTCCTCGTCCCCTTGGACCCCTTGCCCAAATTTGAATGTGTTAGTATGTATAAACTACTTCCTGGAAGGCTTATTCCGCGCGGTCCACAACCGCGCTTTCAGTGTATTATTTTTATTCTACGTACTTTTTTTTCGTGCAACGATAGCAATATGCGTCTAAAGAAAAATTGAAATTCATCTCGAGATCCTGATAAATTTATAATAAAAGAAGAGTGTCGATCGTATAGAAACTACGGCCCTGTGTACAACAGGTGACAGAGACAGAGTGGCGCATAAGTGCTCATCGTACTGGTGCCATCGCGCTTTCGCATTTACGTACCTGCCAGTATCGGGAGCCCGACTCTTGAGCTCATAGTACATGAAGTCCTGTGACGTTGAGAGCAGAGACAATGCCTGTTCAAAGTCATTGTTGTATTCCAAATCAAAGTCCTCAGCGTTCGTTAGTGCGGCCAAATCGAAGCCCATGTCTATTCCGGATTCATCCATTTTCAAGCAGGATGATATTCAATGAGTGTTATGATTGAGGTAGTCAGAGAAAGTTGTACTTGATGCTGGTCTCGCCGGGATCCTCGGCAAGATAACGGCGATGACGACACAGCCCGAACACCGGCCAGCACTGCTACCGCGAAACGACAGACCAGAGACCACTGATAACGATAGTGGTATCACTTGGGACTTAAATCATCGCATGTTCTAACCTTATTACTGAACTTCGAATTTCCGATGGAACCACATCGGAATGATGCTCCTCTCCTGAGAGAGTTCATCCAATCGAAACTCTAATTTAATCTGAATTCAAAGAGAAAACTTTAATTAATATTTCCTGATTCATTCAATTTGCCTAACAAAAGAATGAACTTTAGCTTAGAGCAAATGAAGGCACTATGAACTATTTCCAAAGTTTCTTTACAAAGTTAGTATTTATTGCCAGAGTTACTGAAAATTTGCAAAATCTGGAGATATAATTTTGTGTAACTGATAAGCATTAGAAGCACATTCGTATTCATGATGCATTTTATAGGGGCAATGAAGCAACAATGGCTTTTTGGGTCAAAGAAAAATGTTAGACAAGAATGACCTTCTTTTGAAGATTGAATAATGTCTCGTGTCAATGAAATCCTTAATCAATTCGTACCTATATATCTTGAGTATTTTTTTTGGAAAATTTCCTCTTACTGGGTAGAACCGGCATTTTTGCCTGGAAAATAATTTAAAAACAAACGCACTAATATCTATTGTCGTAAGCGGTGATTTCCGAATAGATTAAAAACATTGATTCATGCTTAAATACTTTATCGAAAGTCAGATTGGAGTTCCAAGAATTTTTAAACATTTAGACAAGTCATTATGTTTACATTACGTTAATTTGACGGAACTAACATAAGCCAGCTCCATATACTTTTTAAATCTAAATCAGTCAAATTTTACTAATGAAATTTTACTTTAAAAAATATAGAAACAATTTGTACTAATTTTTAATTAATTTTTATTAATTTTATTTTTATATAGAAACAATTTTTAGTCAATTTTTACCAATTTTATTTTTATATAGATACAATTTTTACGAACTTTTAGTCCATTTTTACTAATTTTATTTTTATATAGATACAATTTTTACGAACTTTTAGTCCATTTTTACTAATTTTATTTTTATATAGAAACAATTTTTACGAATTTTTAGTCAATTTTTACTAATTTTATTTTTATATAGATACATTTGTACGAATTTTTAGTCAATGTTTACTAATTTTTAGTCAATTTTTACTAATTTTATTTTTATATAGATACAATTTTTACGAATTTTGAGTCAATTTTTACTAATTTTATTTTTATATAGATACAATTTTTACGAATGTTTAGTCAATTTTTACTAATTTTTAGTCAATTTTTACTAATGTTATTTTTATATAGATACAATTTTTACGAATTTTTAGTCACTTTTAATTTTATTTTTATAAAGAAACAATTTTTACGAATTTTTAGTCAACAATGACTAACTTTAAAATAATTACCAATTCGTTAGTATATAAAACTTCACTATTGGTGAACGAATTCGCAGTTTCATGAATCAAAATCGATAAGTTGCAAATTTCAAATGATAAGCAGAAATCAGAAGTAATTTTAATCGTAAATGAATCTTTATTTCTTTATAAATAAAAGCTCGAGTATTGAAAGGTGACCTACTTTGAATTTAAATTCTCTAGTTTTGTCCTTGTTGAAATCGTTGATTGCAAATTAGTATAAAGCAAATAGTAAGATAAGAATGTTAATGCTCTATTTTGCAGAACCGAAAAAGTCGAATCTAATAAAGTAGATAAACAGCGTTGGCCTTTCAGCACGTGGATACTTGGATAGCCTGCTTCCAAACTACCGCAACGGTCCTTATACAATTCGTACTTTTAGGCAAAATAAAAACTGGTTTAACAAACTGAAATCAAATCAGCTTCAAGATAATAGTAATGATAATGATCCACGAAAGGAGTAAGAAATACGAATTAAATCACCACAAAGTTATTAAATTACAGATAGTAAATTGTTCAAATCGTTCAATTACAGATATTAAATTGCACATCGTTACTACATTACAGTTGCTCAATCACAGGTACTGAATCACTCAAAGTTAATGATACAACACTCAAATAAATGATACAAAACTTAAGGAAAGCAAAGTACACATAAACTCTTCACTAAATTCAAATCTCCAGATTTTATCAGAAAGTTTGGGTGAAATTGATTACATCACAAAAATGTCAGACCGATTTTAAACAATTGTAAAGTACAGAGTGTAGTTGTTTACAAATCAATTGCCGGCATTAGCCTTAATCGGACAGTACACACGTGATTTATATATGCGATATGGAAGTAAGCCATATGGTGATACTACTATCAATTACCAATTAAACATCCACGAACGAAACCCTATGTCCTTTCGCAGAGCGCAACCAAAAAACAACTCCCGATCTCGATCCCCGGAGTTGGTCGCGAGAAACTTTGGCGGCGAAGAGTTATGCGGCAGGGGGAAACGGGTGTAGAAGATTGTAGAGCGAGAGAGAGCGAGAGAGAGAGAGAGAGAGAGAGAGAGAGAGAGAGAGGAGATTGTATAAAGGTCGGCGGGAGAGACAAAGATGGAAGATGCAAAGTGGCAGTATTGGTAAAGAGAGAGAGAGAGATGGAGGCGCTAACTAGAAGAACAAATCACGCGCGAACGCGATGACACTTGGGCCAAATTTTTCACGTACAATCTGCACCAAATCGGCCGCTGTCAAGAGTTCTGGTTTGATAGGAATGTGCGCAAGACATAAAAAGACTGCGGCGTGATGAGAAGTGCAAAAGTGCACGAGTAAAACGCACGATACCGCACATGTTCCATGTGAAGGCAAATGTACAAAAAGTACTTACAACGAGCACCGTTCACTTTATCTGTTCGCGCGAAGACGACCAGCGCATTGACTCTACTGTTACTACGCGGTTCAAGAACATGACGATTGTGTTCGCTACTGACATCTCTTGGCAGCGGGGAAAACCGCTCCCCCATCTTCCCACTCATTTCTTTACGACATTTCTAAATTTGTCGGGAACTGCAAATTGGGTAATGTTAACGAGAGTGTTACGGTCACTTGTGTTACATGAGAGACGTAGTAAAGAAACGTAGAGGCCTTTGGGACCCTGAGAGATTTTATGCTCTTTTTGTGCACTGTATTTATGTGGGAGTTAAGTTTGTAGTACAGGAGAAAACACTGGAGTGTTATTAGAACAGATTTTCTGGCTTCAATCCTCACTAGAACTTAAGGTTGCAGAAACCTTGCACGGCAAGGCTCGAAGTCTTGCAGCAAGGTTGCTGTAACGTTGAAATGTGAGTGAGGTTCATTCACGAACGGTTCCTTTATCTAGAGATCTTCAAGTAGAGTTGAGACAACTTTCCCCCTCCACTGAGCTATAACACAACCGGAATCGGAAGTTGACTTTGCAGCGCCTAAAATTTGAACTGTTGATATATTTCGTGAAGGTCAATTTTATTTAAAAAAAACTCCGTGTTTTGTATAATACTGACAATGAATTTTAATATATTTTATTATCAGTTGTCATTTTCGTGTGTTTACCTTTTTGCGATATAATAAAATTGCGTGCTGAAGTTATGCGTTATGCGAGTGCTTGATTGAGGTTATGTTAATCGAAGTGCTTCTACATATTATACCGTGTTAAAAAAAGATAAACAGTCGTTTTTATTGAAGAAAAATGGTGACTTGTTGCATTTTATACTGCAAAAACAAGAATGTTTGTGGAAAAAGCTTGCAGTCGAAGTATTTTCAAAGGATCCACAGCTTCGAAAATGATGGTTGCAAAAAATCAATTGTAAAGATTGGATACCAAGTCCAAATTCACGTGTTTGTGAGGTAAAGTCAACAAAATTAGGGACAGAGTAAAAGTATAATTGTTATATTTTCTGTCTTTTTTATGATTATAATTATATTTATATTTCATGCATGTAAATATAATAATTGGAAGCAAAATCTTATTTGCATTACGCAGTTTTTTACTTTTTAGACTGCGAGTTACTAATCAAGCTAAAGCAAAAGAGAAAGTAAGGTGTACAACAGCAAAAGCATGGCCATGCACACCCCTTTCCAATAATAGGATTTATTTATTATTAATTATATTTTTATACAGGTTTTTCAATAAATTATGTTTACAAATTCTATAAAAATATCTTTTCCCCGACATTACTTGCTAACTAATTTACTCGTATTTTTGAAACATAAAAATTTCATGGTAAATATAATATATTCCACTTAAAACTTATTTTCAAATTTTTTAAAGAATATTTACTTTTCTTAAACTTCTTCATTTACATATTTAATCATTTTTATATTAAGTTAAAATTTGTATCTAACCAAGGTATGTATCTTTTATTTAAATAATATTATTTTCAGTAAATTGTAAAACGCGCGTGTTCAAAAGTAAATATTATTCACTTTATTATACACTTAACATTAATTAATATTTGTGCCATCATTTTTCTCTTAATTTTCTATTAAGCCAACTATGAAATTAAAAAATTTGATTTGAATATCGCGCGTATTTTAGAACTTCCGATTCCGGTTATATTACACCAATCAAAATCGGAGTAAAGTTGTCTCAACTCTACCTTGAGGATCTCTACCTTTATCCAGACTAGGTATGACTTCCAGAAAAATTCCGAGGAATCACCAGACTTTCTGGGGAAATCCATAAAAATGCCAGATCATCTGGTGTTTTTTCAGTAATTTTTCTAAACAATTTATACCTAGTCTGGATAAGGGAACCGTTCGTGAATGAACCTCACTCTAGAATGTCCTAGTGCAAGATTCAGACAAGCTTGTAGCAAGGTATCTGCAATATTTGTAAGATTACACAAAGGTAAGGTTTCTGCAAGGTTGCTGCAATGTTAAAATGTCCTTGTGCAAGATTCACGCACGCTTGCAAAAAGGTAAGGTTTTTTCAAGGTTGTGGCAACGTTCAAATGTCCTTTCCGTGCAATATTCAGGCAGGCTTGCTGAAGGGTAAGGTTTAGGCAAGCTTGCTGAAGGGTAAAGTTCCTGCAAGGTTGAAGTAAGGTTGTTGTGAAGTTGTGGTAACGTTAAAATTACCTTGTCGTGCAAGATTCATTCAAGCTTGCAGAAAGGTAAGGTTTCTGCAAGGTTGTCGTAAGATCGCTGTAAGTTTACTGCAAAAGGGCATGTTAGAAACTCCAATAAAATTGTGCAATGTAATTGTAATTGGAATTTATTCAAAAAGTAATGTAACTTAAAAATAGTACTAATAATATTAAAATAAACAAGTAGTTTGGGTATTTCCACGTTGAGGTGTATCTTAATTGTGTTCATTTCATAAACACTAGGCTTCCTCATATTGAGTCATCAAACAAATTAGCTTCCTCATAAAGTATCCAATAATTATCTTGATTCTATATAGCACTTCAATAAAAATTTAACTGTGAAAATAAATAAACTTGGTACTTATAATATTCCTAAAATTGAAAAACTTTTTCAGATTTAAACGTAAAAAAAACTTTAAATTTAATCTATTATAACTACAGTTGGCCATAAAATGTCAATTGACTCGTCTCTTCAAGAGAAATAAATTGAAAAAAAGTTTACTTAAGAACGAAAAAATTCAAAATCAAAAATTTTAGATGAGGAAATTTTTTGTTTGAAGATGATTACAAATATTGTATTGATTTTTATCAACCCCATATTTAAAAAATTATGGATTGAAAGTCTTTTATTACTTAAAAGACAGTGATAAAAATTATTGAAAATTTCGAATTTTTCAAATTTACTGTTTGTTATATCAAGATATTTAATTAATCAATCAACCTCAATCTTTTCGGTAGAAAAAGGTGTATTTCAGTACAATCTCTAAATCTAGAGTAAATTTTCTGGACTGGTGCATTTCAGTACAATCGCCAAATCTATAGTAAATTTTCTGGACTATTGACAAAATTAAAGAAAAAGAAAATATTTAAAACGATTTTTAAGAAAAATATTAAATAAAATATATTTCTTCTAATCTGATCTAGCTCAAAATTTGATAAATTTTGGATATTATAAGCGACTATAATTCCTCCAAATTTCATGGCTTTAGTTCAAATCGTTTGCGAGTTGGCATTAAAAAGGCATTGTTGACACGCGCGCGCGCGTGCATACCCACGCATACGTACACGTCACACGAACATTTTTTAAAAACCTTATTTTCGGTTTCATAGTATCGAATTAGGTCGAGAAATATCAGAAAATGAGATTCGAAAGTTTTCACCGTTACAGAGCTTTCTTTATGAAGAAGAAATAATGCTAAGAATATTGTACTGGAACATATTAAATTATTTTCGAACTTCATTAAAGTCAATGTAAAAAAGTTTCTATCCCTACTATCTGATATGGAAGAAATTTAATAATAAGAATATATTCAATACCTCCATCAAGGCACCACTTATTCATAAAAGTAATGGTTGTTGTTTTCAATTACAAGTAAATTAGTATCTGCCTTTGTCCAATTTCATCAGTCACTGTCAATTATTAATTAAGATTCAAAGAGCAGTGATTATTACAGAAAACCAATTATAATCAGTTCTAAAACTATCCATTAATATTAGTCGATAACAAATTCACGAAACAGTGTTCCAAGTGCAACAAGCTTTCATCTCTCTTCTTTCTAAATCTGAATTAGTCATTTCTGACTAATGAAATAGCGCCAATTCGTTCACTAAATGATTTAGTAACCATTTTTACTAACTTTTAGTCAACAATGACTAATTCAGAGTCAGATCACAACCAATTCAATCAGTAGAAAAATTTAGTACTTTAGTCAAATTCTGTGACTAAAGTGGATTAATAGTATTCCACTATGAGTTAATCATTATTGACTAAAAATTAGTAAAAATGGCTACTATATCATTTGATGAACGAATTGGCGCAGTTTCATTAGTCAAAAATGACTAATTCAGATTGAAAGAGTCGTTTCTACCAATTTCTACCAATCCTCAGGTCAACGGTCAACTTTACAGAAATTTGTCAGGTTAACTGAGGCTCGCATTCTTTAAAATGTAATCAACTGCTTTTCATTCCAACGTTAAGAGTACAAGAAATTTGAAACTCATCAGTTTAAGAAAAACGAACAAATAATTGTCAAAATATTACTCAAGAAAACATTTTTTCCCGCAAATGAAAGAAAAATTAAGGTTCTTGAAGAGCACAACATAATTGGAAAGCCAAACCTTTCATAAAAACTGAGCTTTAATAATTTTACTTATTCAAATTTTTAAAAGCTTTCCTCTCTCTATAAAAGTCTAAAGATTCCATCTGAAATAAGAATATCGGGAGCAGCTAATTATTTTAACTAGTATTAATATTCTTTTTTGAATATATGAATGATGGTTTACCCTTTAAATGCAATTATGCCCACTTTTCTTTCCTGCAACAAGATGGATAGACGATAAGTAGGACAAGGAACCGCATAAAACGCGTGAGTGTATAACACACAAAAAAAGGAGAAGAAAAGAAAGAAGAAGCTCTTAGAATTTAAGTTCTTTCGTCTGTTCTTTCAAGCTTTCCTTTTCGTTGCATTGCCTTCGTTGGGGAGAATCTTTTCTCTTCGTATTATAGCTCGCAGTGAATAGCTCGAATGGTTGTTTGCAATCTCGTAAATTCGTATAACAAAAGCTGCTGACGATGTTTATTAAATCTCAAGCATCGGCAATAATGTCGTATACTTTTAATGATTCATACTCCTCAATGGAGAAATAAAAATTTATGGACTCTAGTTGTTTCTCGTGATATATTAAAATCAACAATATTTATAATCTTTATATTTTAAATTATAATATGATTTATATTTTAAATTATAACTTGCTTTATATTTTAAGTTATAATTTGATTTATATTTTAAATTATAATTTGATTTATATTTTAAATTATAATTTGCAATTTACAGTATATAAACCTTATAAAAGTACTTTATCAACTTCTGTAGCGAGAACGTCACTGGAAAACATATTTGAACATGCTTCAAATTAATCTATTCGAGATCTTTCAGAATGTTAACATGTTAAAAATATTTAATGTTGGAACGAATTGAATAAAAATTTAGGATAATTCTTTTTGTTATTATGTCACTTTATATTCCGCTACTGACGAAAAAGACACTTATGTGTCATTTCTGATTACAAAATTCGAATTTGCTGACTTCGACAATATTTCCAATTGAAGGAAGCTCGTTGCATTCAGATACAACAGTGTGAATTTATTTTCAATGATATATGTTCATGGTTGCAATAAACGCTTAAGGAGCAATGAATCAGTGGAAGTGTATAGTGACATGGTGTTATTTGGCTCTATTCATCACATCGATAGAAGAAATTTACGCTAACTGGCACTTGCCACGAGAACTGTCCAAGCAACTTGACAAATATTGGCACGTTTACAAGGTGATGTCACAATTTCTATAGCTACTAATTAAAATTCAAATATCTCAAAGTTTTTCCACTCTCAACTATACAATTTTTTTTTTCAACAAGGTCAGACATTTATTCATTAGATATACTTTTCGTTAAGAAGTTTTTGAGGAATAAATTTTCAACTTTCTACACCTCTACAAGAAACTTGAGATTAACTCTATAGAAAAAATAACTAGATGAAATGTTTTGTTTTATAGTGTTCATTTAACAAAACGTACGTAGGAATTTCGGAAATGTCGAGGCGAGTATCTTGGGAAGAAAACCTTCTTAAGGTTTACGAACATAACTTATTGGCCGCTGCGGGACATTACAACTACCTCTTGCGAGACAACCACATTGCTGATCTCAGCACTCGGCAGTACCTTCGAGAATGGGTTGGTAATCGATGTTCGAGATCGTAAATCGACGATCGATTACTTGAGTCGAGTTTACGTTGAGAGAGCCACTGGGCTCATAGAGTTTTCCTCTTTAAGTTTAACTGACTATACAGTGATTAAGTCTTAATCCCCCTTTGGTCATTATCAAATACTTTCTTTTAGCAACACAAGTCTTGAAAATTAATTTTTGTAACACGTGCACGGCATGTACGACTTTCAACGTATGTTTAGCGTATGGAAAGTTGACAATTATGAATCGACGTGGGAATGTTACATTTCCACATCGTTGCGCATGCGCAGGGGACAGAAACTTCGTTGTTTGTACCGTGCGCATACGTAGCGACCTGGGAAAGTGTTTTTAATATGCTTATATACTTTATCTATACTTTTGTAAGGGAACTGACACATTTTTTTTTTTTTTGTAACTTTTAGCACAGGGTCGGGTTGCGACCCGCCCTGAAGTTAGTTTGTACATTACTATCTATTTCGGCCCATTTACGTACGCCCTACAAAAATACATTTCTTGTACTTGTTACAAAAAATATCGTGTGCGACATTTGCAGATACTAGGCAGATCTGACTCGTGTGAAGTTAGCTCGTTCCGGATCTGCCTACTTTCCGCACTTGTCACACAATGCACTATTTTAAAACTTTGCAACACTTGTTTCGACAGATAAAATTAATACCAAGTCGTTTTCGACAACTTAATGATGATCCAATGGTAGCAGCAGTTCTTCATGACCCCAAAAGAGTACCAAAGTATTTAGACTGGAGGAAATGTGGATTTATAACACCGCCTGGAAACCAAAGGGACTGTGGTAGTTGTTACGCCTACTCAATACTAGGAACCATCGAAGGGCAAATGTTTAAAAATGTCGGTAAACTGCATTCGTTAAGTGAACAGCAATTGGTAGATTGCAGCACTATTACAGGAAACTTGGGATGTAGTGGTGGATCTTTAAAAAATACCTTGAGGTATTTAGAAAAAACCAGAGGAATCATGGCTGGAGCACATTATCCATACACAGCAAAGGTAAAATTAATTAATTAAAAAAATGAATCTACCATTTTTATAAAGATGAAAAAATATTGTTTTCAAATGCACTAAAAATGTAATACAATTTACCTACATACTTAACAACTTACGATAAACTATCTCTCTTTTTTTAACTTTTTTTTCTTAAATTTTCAATTAATTTCTTACTCAAGTGCCAGGGGATCATTAACGTCTTCGTTAAAAGGGAAAATCCCAATTTATCGTGTCAGTTATATATGGAGCTAATTATTTTGTTTTAAAAATATAAGCCTATAAAAATTCATCCTATGTAATTAATTAGCATTCAATAAGAAGCTTTTGGACTTTGACACACTTTTTATCGTTCTCAGAAGACATATAGAGAACAAATTTGATAGAAAGATTCAGCTAGTGTGACAATAATAATTAATAACAATCACTGAGCTTTTGGACTTTGAAGTACGACTTTTTATCATCCTGTGTAGAAAGCAGATAGAGTATAAATTACGCCGTGTAAATTGTCTTGTACAGCGCATCAGAAAGTCGAGGTCGACATTGTTCCTCTTTTCTGTTAACACACCAATAGAGGTGCATGCTTCTAATAACTTGAAAGCACGTTAAAAATTTCAGTTGTTTAATGGCTGATTCCACTTGACAATTTCGACTTTCCATTTAAACTACAAATTATTAGTCAACAGTTATATCATCTTAATATTTCATATTATATGTACTACTTTATTATCATGTTTATACTTTAAGAGAAAAATTTCTGTCAAAAACTCTTGAGCTTCAAAGTTTTAATATTGGTGAATTTGTTGAAAATGTATCGGAATGTGATGTAACAAAAAAAATTCTACACGTAATACATGAGTAATAAGAATATACGCCTACCTCACGATTATCAATTCGGTAATTGACTAAATTACCAAATCGCGTTAATGACCACTGCTTAAGGAGATAAGAGCGCCCAAGTTCCTGAACGAGATAATTTATTAATTTCATAAACTTCTGACGAAATTAATATTTCATTTTTTATCAAATTTTAAATATCAATTAAGTTCTACTAAAAATCATTAAAACATGACTCGGCTGAAAATTAACTCTGAGCAACATGGAGAAATCTTTTTCATCCCGCTATACAATTTCAGTAGATAAAAGCGATTTTGGTCAGCCAATCTAATGGAACTTGTTACTGAAGGGACATGTGCTGTTGAGGAACTATTTATTGAATTACTAATACTAAACAAGTCTTTTGGAACAAAAATTCTAGTTTAGGGGATAATATTTATGACGGACCGGTGAAGTCAGAATATAAATTGAAGAATAATTTTAAAAAGTAGTATTCAATAAAAATACAATTTATTGTCTCAATTTTAATTAGTTTCAAGCTGTACAAAATTGTATATTTTAGAAAGTTTATCACCCACGAAAATTGAATTAAATTCAAAATTGCTAGTAGGAAGGAACGTGTAAATACCAAGAAAATCTGAGTGTGATTAATATCACATCCTGGGCAATTTTACCAGCACGTGATGAAAGAGCTTTGGAAGCAGCTGTAGCAACCATTGGCCCTATTGCAGTATCCATAAATGCAGCTTCTAAAACTTTTCAACTCTATCAGTAAGTTTCAAATTTCTCTCTTACCATTAATCCAATAACTACGACCCCATCGATTTTTTATAAAATTTAAAATTCTAACCAACTGCACGATAAAAAATTCGATGCTTTACCGAATTTTTTGGTTAAACTAACAAAAAAATTCGATGCCTTATCGAATTTTTTGGTTAAACTAACAAAAAAAATCGATGCCTTATCGAATTTTTTGGTTAAACTAACAAAAAAAAATCGATGCCTTATCGAATTTTTTGGTTAAACTAACAAAAAATTCGGTGCCTTATCGAATTTTTGGGATAAACTAACAAAAAAATTCGATGCCTTATCGAATTTTCTGGTTAAACTAACAAAAAAATTCGATGCCTTATCGAATTTAATTTTTGGTTTAACAAAAAAATTCGATGCCTTATCGAATTTTTTGGTTAAACCAAAAATTAAATTCGATAAGGCATCGAATTTTTTTCCGCGTAGATTTCTTTGGCTTTTTAACTTGTGATTTTTAAAAAAAACTACGAACCACAACAAAGTTATTAAATTCTTTAGTTCTGCCGATAACCTTCGAGATTATCGTAAGTGCCCTATGTTGACACCAATAAAGCTATTCAACTCACATTAAAGGACAGGGTCAAGAAAGTCGAACTGTATCAAATTTTATTTCCGACTTAATTTCTCAGTCACCAAAATTTTAAAAGATGTCAAATTTAAAAAATTATAATTAAATCCAACAAGTTTTGACTTAAACAAAATTGAGTTTAAAATACTTTTACTGATTTATAAATCCCATCTCATATGATGAAAATATAAAAAGGATTTGTCAAAGCAGTTACTTGCAACAACGATCTGAACTTTGAACACATTTTTTAGATAACATTATGATACTCGACAACTACTAAACAGCATGATAAATTCCTTCTTAATCTGTACGTAAAAAAGTCGTTTACTCCCGAAACACTTTTGTTCCATAGATCAAGAAAAGCCTCTCACGTGTTCGAAGTGTGTCTTTTTAGATAATGCACTCCGAAAAAATGTCCACGAATATCAATTTGAACGAAAACAACTCTAGGGTAAATAAGAAATTCTACAATTTTTTTTCAAAGTAATTTGTAATATCTAGCGAATTTTTTTCTTTGAGAGGGCTGTGAAATATTATCAAAGAAAACCGAAGATAGGTTTTGTGATACTTTCAACTAGATTAAAAATCTGATTCAAAAGATAGAAGGGGGCCCAAAAAATTGTCATCCCTCTTTTTCATGAAATTTCCTTTTTTTGGAAGAAAATTTCAAGTCTATTTGAAGAAATATATTTCAAATGGATAAAATAAATATTATATTTCATATCTCTTCGAGTGGTAAGCACTGAAACTTCTAAAATCGTTTTCAATCTGCAGCACAGGTGTCTATGACGATCCCGCTTGTGATTCGAACGTGGTGAACCACGCGATGTTAGTCGTGGGATATTCACCCACATATTGGATTTTGAAGAACTGGTGGGGCAGTGACTGGGGTGAAAATGGATACATGCGCTTGGCAAAGAATAAAAATCGTTGTGGAGTTTCCAATTATGCAGCTTATGCAAAAATTTAAATTAAAACAACAGAACTGAATTATAAAATACCTCTAATTTAGGAATTATAAGTAAAATAATTTTTCACTACTCTATAATTCCTAAACTACTTTTTTAAATAAAAACCAAACAAGTATAGAACTGTAGAGAATTTTTTAAGGAAGAAAATGAGCCATAAATGAACCAAATTTGAAGAAAAAAACACCAACTGTTAAATAACTACGGTTACATAAATAACACTGATCCTCGCTGAATGCGACATATCATTTCCGAAGTACTTTTCAATGCTGAACACAAATCTGGCTTTCGTTTGTTGCTTTAAGAACAAAAACTTTTTTTCCACCCTCAATGCAGATCATTTCGAAGCGTTCTTTAACGTAGTTTGCGAATATCGTCTTACTTTATGACAAAACCTGTTAAATATATAAACAATTTTAATAAACAAATGTCCATTTTTACCTTTTCTTTATAAATAGACTTCATTTTTTGTGGAATGAACTCGAAATATTTTGCCAAAGACTCCTTGCTACCATATTTTTCATAAGAACAATAACTGTTACTTATATCAACCATTTTTATAAACAAATGCACATTTAAACCATGTTTTCATGAATAGGCCTAATTTTTTTGTAGAATGAACTAGAAATGTCTCTCCAGGGACTCATTGCTATCATATTTTTCATCATGACAAAACCTGTTAATTATGTAAACAATTTTTATAAACAAATGCCCATTTACACCTTTTTTTCATAGATAGACTTCATTTTTTTGCGGAATGAACTTAAAATGTTTTCCCAAAGACTCCTTGCTACCATATTTTTCATAATGACAATAATTGCTACTTATATCAACAATTTTTATAAACAAATGC
>JBAGKK010495361.1:0-15339 GCA_037177015.1 Euceroptres primus
GTATTGCAAAGTCCCTTTGATTGTCACTGCAGCATCGAATCTGCTTTTCAGATCTTTAGCAGTGGCTTCGTGATCTTACTTGCTACTAAAAATGATTTCAGTTTCCTTGCAGTACTTCTTTGCCCACTGAAATAGGGATGAAGCATCCAGGATGTGATCTTCAGCGGAACATTGTAGGCTAAACCTTGCTGCATTTCATTTAACATTCGCCCCTATGCCATCACATGCTCCCTTACCATGAGCGGTAGGATGCTAATGCCACTCAGGTGGAATTCCGAAATCTACCTTGTGAGCTAGGATATTAGCAAAATTGCTCTTGTTTTTAAAATGCTGACCTGCTCCGTCTGAGACGTAGTACACCTTTTGGACTGCAAAATTCACCTTGAGATAATTCACAATTATCTTCTGGTACTCATAAACGGCAACAGTGTCATGACTCTCAAATGAGATAACGAATTCACCATTTTTCATTCACAAATTCATCAACATTTATGATTAGCGTCTTTAAAGTGCGTCTGTCAGTTTGCAGCCAAGAATCAAATTTGATTTCTTCCAAATCCTCATCAAAAGCTTGAATCAAATTATCTTTAATTTTAGTAATACCGGGGCAATTTTGGCATTATCCTAATTGTTAGGAACTTGTCGCATCAGGACACACAGTTAACTTTAAATAATCGCGATAACCATTTAAAATTACCGCTGGATCTTTCGTTAAATATCGCATGTTTATTCCTTCCAGCATTACCTTCACGTTTTCATGGTTAACACAAACGTCTACTGTGTCGGTACCGCTACTCCTTGCCAAAAACGCAATGTTTCGGTCTGAGTTGTGTGAATTTCGTGAAGCCTATTTTAATCTCTTCATATTCTGACTGTAATTCTGCATACAATTCATTTAAATTGAACAAAATCAATCTTTTCTGAACGAGAACTTTCTTGTGACTCACTGGAACAGACACACAATACTTCATTCCAGGCATTAAGCGACTCATATCGTCACGCTCATAAAATTTGGATACGAGATCTTCAGTTTCAAGATTTAAAGGCCTTCTTATTTTTAGCGAAGGCAGAGTTAGAATCCCATGGTTAGCAACTAACTTTTTCGCATTTTTAGCTTGTCGTTCGGATGTTTCAAATTCGACCATTAGTTTTTTGCGACTCCAAGACTTTGGAGCAAGTGTGAGAAGTTGAATTTTCTCAGCTCTACTCGTTAATGATTTAAACTTCTCTTTGATTTAATCTAAAACTTTAACTGCGGCCACATGATATTTGTCATTGCACAGTGTATCATTCGTCTCGAATTTTCCGAAGGAGAAGTTTGGATCGTCATCATCATTTGACATGATTTCTTCATTTGACATGATGATTTCATTAGTTTCAACATCATCAACGTTTTCATCCGCAAGAACACCATTACGAGGCTGATCGGTGTCATCTAAATTTGACTCTGGTATTTCTTTCAGTTTGCTGAGCTCTTTCCTACATGAAGCACAAATTTTTAGTTCTTTAGATAGTGTAGAAAATTGCGATCGTAAGCCTTCAGTAATACGGTGTGTATTTAGCGTCTTGTTATGATTCTCCTTCTTGAAAGGATTGAAGCATTTGTTAGTCCATTTTCTTTAATTATTTTCACCTTTTTTAGGGGCCATAGCCAGTAAAAAACTGAGTTGAAAAATAGCAAAGGGTGGGTATGGTAGCTGAAGTTCGAAAACTGTTTTTTTTTCAAATCCTATTTTATGTTAAAATTAATATTTTAATTTCATAAGTTGAAAAATTCAAGCTACAATGAAAGTAGAATATATGGCGATATTTTTGTGCCGTGGCTATTACTTAACTTTCGAAAATATAGACAAAAAAAACATATAACAAACCTGCAAAGTGACACAGTTTTGAAATCCAATTGCATTAAAAAATATAAGGGCGAATGAAATTTGAAGCTGATCTCTCTGATGACCGCCGTCTTCATTTGTTTCCTATAATAACCTGACGAGAAACAAATGAAGAACCAGTGACTTCCGAAAATACATATCCGTTGATTTTTTAACCAGCCCTCTAATTGAGATATTAATTATTTATCAACAAATTTTATGTGATTAAAGCTCATTTACACGAGCATATAGTATTATTACTTTTTGTAAAAGCAATACAATGAAGGTGTACCGTGGTACACCTTCATTGTACTATGGGCGGGGCTCGAGAGCCAGCGTCATGAGCGTACCGGAGTACTCAACGCTTATTTTCATAAATTTAAAATTTGAATCCAACTTTCTACTCTACATACTCTTATAGAAAAAAACCTAAGCTTTCTTTTAAGACCAAAAGAAAAACAAAAAAGCCTGTCTTACTTCGACAAAAAGTCAAATTTATTTTGACCTTCATTTTTGAAGGTCAAATATTTATTTTTTTAAAAAATGCGTTGGACCAATCGAAAGGGTGTGAAAAACTCTATTGAAACTGTAACAGACAAAATTTTTTTCATCACTATTACAAGAGTTCAAAATCGCCGAAATAGACTATATCCTCAAATATCCCAAAACTTTCACCCCCTCCGCCTTGGTCAATACTTATCCAAATGACAAAATTTTTTCCTCGTAAACTACTATCCAATAGCACAACACTTTGTCGCAACACTTTTGTTTAACTTAGATCGGACAACTTTGACTTTTTGAGTGGGTGCACTTGAGAAATAACGCCCCATTTATGTACTAGGGGGCGGCTACGCCCCCATGTGCGTGCTAACCCCCTCATTTAGGTATTTAATTTGGATATCTTCGACTGTTCTAAAAATGAAAATATTAATTTATAAAAAATTAGTTGAAACTAATTAAAATATAATCACATATTTTAATGAGCTCATATTAAGTTAAGTTCATATTTAAGCTCAATATGAGGTCTTATATGAGCTTATATTGAAGAGATATATGAGCTCATAACAAGCTCTTATTTGAGCTCAATATGAGATCATATTGAGGTCTTATATGAGTTCATATTGAGATCATATATGAGCTCATATTGACATCATATTTTCAGACTTTTGGAATTAACTGTATGAGCTCATATTCAGCTGATATTTTCAAACGTTTGAAATTGACTTTAGAAGCTCATATTTGAGCTCACATAGAGGTCCTATATGAGCTTATATTAAGCTCATATTAAGATCATATTGAGTTCTTATATGAACTCGTATTGAGCTCATATTGAAGTCATATATGAGCTGATAATAATCTTTTATTGATCTCATATTGATATCCTATTAAGATCATAGTGAGCATATTGAGGTTATATTTTTTCAAACTTTTGGATATATAAGGTCATATATGAGCTAATATTATTTTTTTTTAAATTGATTGTATTTCCTGAAACAGCGGCGGCGAAATCTTGTTAAAATATAAAGAGATTACGTTTTTTAAAGATCCTTTTTTAAAAGATATCAAGTTTAATTTTTTTGTTCTTTTTCAAATTAAAAATCATATGTTTTAAAATTGAATTAAAGACATGATAATGACAAGTCGGTAAAGATTAGTTGATGTTGACCCCTAAGTAATTGTTAAAATAATCTAATTCAGGGACCAACTTTAAATGGTCAATACAGAGTTGTCATTCTCATGTCTTCAATTATATTTTCCTGCTGTCCAATTTTAATACTCTTCATTCTGTATATAAATATTAAAACTAGATTTCTTTAAACGAGTGTAAAATATATTGAATGTTTTTAGGAAGCAAAAAAAAATTGGGAAACTTGAGAAATAATATGTTGAATTTAAACGGAAATGATAGTACAGGAATCGAATTTTGCAAGAATATATCACCAGGCTCGGTGCCAGAATCCCGTGTAAAGCTATCCTGCGGCCTCATTATAATAAACCGTGGCCAGACATAACTTGCGTTATAAACAATCTCAAGCATTATAAGGTCATTAGGGAAGTTGAATGAACATTATATGAGAAAGAAAAAGAGAATGGAATATTGTATTTAGTCCATTCTCTTTTTCTTTCTCATATAATGTTCATTCAAGAAAAAGATTTATTTTATTCAATAAGTGATGGTTCAAACAAAAAAATGTATTCGATTTAAACAAATTTTTATTTGAATGAAACAAAATTCACTTAAATCAAAGAAATCTTTTCTTAGAAGTAAAAAAACTATTTGTTTGGTTTATAAAATTATTGTTTGATTCAAACAAACATGGTTAAATTCAAATAAAAAATTTGGTTAAATTAAACATAGTACATTTAAACAATTATTTTTAATGGTAAAATTTAAGCGTATAGAATATTCATAAGTCGAGAACTGATAAAGCACACTAGCGCATAATTATTTTAAAAGTGAACTTTTCCATCTTTATTAATAGGTAACACTATCTGGAATCCTTTTAGTTTCCAGACACTTGTACCGTAGGCGTAAAATTATAAACATAGAAATAACTCTCCCAAATATAAGGCTACCCTCGTTTGCTTACTAGTTATTAAGAATTTAGCTTTATTCGCACGGTTTGTGTTCATAAAATTAACCCGCAGAAGGCACACTGGTGCGAATTCGCACCAACGAAAATTTCAATGTTGGAGAATTTAAAGGAAAGTGAACTTAAGGTTTTCTCCGCACTACGTTAAATATGTCTGTTCTCTGTTGCAAAGAATAGCAAAAGACGGAAGGCGAATTGCATCTTTTGTTCCAAGAGAATCATGAGCAAAGTTCGATTTGGTGCGAATTCGCACTTGTGTGCCTATAACGTGCGGTAATTTCCTTGGTAAATTTCGTAGGGAAGATTTTATAAAAGTGATTTTCTCAGTGTATTATCTATAATTTTCAAGGAGATAACGAGCTTCGAAAACGGAAAATACCGATTCGCACTAGTGTGCCTGTAGAGAGTGCGTGAAAGGAGAGTGCCTTCTACGGGTTAAGAATAATCGCATCTTAGGCCGGTTAACCAAATTTCCACGATCAATAATCTTAAAAATCCCAAATTCGTCAAGTATTTCCTTTTATTTTGCATTTAAGGAATTTCAGTTTTACGAACTATAGTAAGTTTTTATTGGCCTGTCGAACGGGCCGGTCATTGAGAGAAGACGAACAGTCCGCAGAGAGAGAAAGCAGGCAAGTATAGTATTGATGTATAGGAAGTTGATGCACGGCGTGGGTGTCTGGCGAGAGGTCGCACAAGGCTCAGGCCCCATCAACTCAATGGTATAAATATGCATGATAGTCAACTGTAGTCAACTGCAACGCAAACAGTTAGTGGCTCTTTCAGTTAAATGCATGTATGTATGTGTGTGTGTGTGTGTACTGTATAACCTGCTCTTGAATGCGTTGAGTGGTAACCCAACCTACAAACCAATTTATGAAATGATATCAAAAAATGGATGTACCAAGAGGAGAAAGACAATCAAAATACAAAAAGAATAAGAGGTGACCCATGGCCAGTGGAGTGCATCAGGGTGAGGTAGACATACAGTGCCAACATTTGGCCTCACATTTAACTAGCCTCAAAATAATAATCATAATTCTGCAATTCGTCCTATACTAGTTGACGGGGTTTGACGAGGCTGCCGGTCAGACGCATCCAGTCCATGCATCAGAAACCCCCGCGCGCTGCACTTCACCCACGCAGCATAGCTACTCCCACGCAGGCTCTCCCTGCGGGTTCTTTTGGTATAAAAGACGGTCACTTCGACAGTCTACCGCTTGACTCCACCCGAACTATAAGCCTACTCTGTACCAACCATGAACTACGCGAATAAATTCTTATAACCAACATAACATGGTTAACCTTTTCGTCTCATTGAAACCTAAATGCCGAAGGTGCTGGAGTTGCTCCTCATTGTCTGTTCTTCCCTACCTTCTGAGGCAGTTGGAGTTGCTCCTCCGCCTCTTTCCCTTAGGCTAGAAGGTGTTGGCAGTTGGGGTTGCTCCTCCGTTTCTCCCCCTTACACTCGTAAGTGCTGGAGTTACTTCTCACTTTCTTGAACTCCCTACCTTTCGAGACAGTTGGAGTTGCTTCTTCGTCTCACTTTCTTGTGCTCCCTACCTTCCGAGGCAGTTGGAGATGCTTCTCACTTTTTTGTCGCCCCTACCATGCCCGTATCAAGTTGAAAGCCAACCGATTACCATCTCGCTAGTAGTATACCAGGCCTGCAAGTTAATTCCGACTAAGGTAGCCATCTTGCCAGTAACTTACCACTAATACTACTCCAATGCTCCATCAGGGATTTTTCACAAACCTCCCTCGCCATCTTGCCTGACAATAGTACTAGTATCGTCATTTCCTTATTCATACCCGCCATTTTCCTATCAAAAATAAGTGGACTTACAACATAACTATTAAAATATAAAAACATTGAATTTTAAAGGAAAAAAATGACATTTACAGGTACAGAAATCGGGAAAAATTGCACGTCCACTCTGATTCACCCAGGGCTTAGGTAAATATCTGAAAATTGTCTTGGGGCATCTGAAAAGCTCATACCGGTGAAACTCGTAATCGACTAAGTTCGAAATCCTTTGAGAGAGGAACTTCCAATCCCCGAGTTTGTCGACGCCATATAATCTATCTAACGATACTTTATGAGAGTGCACCGACGGAAGAATACGTGAGTCGTACAATAATGACGTTGACTACTGTGTGCAAAATAGTCGTGAAATGGATAGAAAATACAAAGTTGGAATAAGAAAGAAACTAGAGAGAGGGGTAAGTTCATTGCACCTCGAGGAAATGAGTTTTCTCATTGACGAGCGACTGTCAACGTTAAACTAGCATATTCAGAAAGTGGGTCGATGAAACAAAGTAACAGCTCCATTAAATCGAGATATTCATATTCATATTCATATTCATATTCATATTCATATTCATATTCATATTCATATTCATATTTATTGAATCTCAACAGCTTTAAAAGCCAGTTACAGGGTTTCTTTAAGCCTAATTCGAGGTTATAAATGGAAATAGTGTGTGTCTTCTTTCAAAATCTAATGCTATCTATACATTTACTATAGCTACTCACATGATCTCTTATTTAGTATAAACTTAGTTGCTAACACGTTGAGTTTACCCATGGAGATAATTACTGTTGAAAACTTGCTAAGGTTACATCGGATATTGTCTCGAAAAATTAATGCACTGATATTAATGCAGTTCATTTACCAATATTGAATATACATCGTTAGAATTAATTTAAAAAATTATTTAAATCGAGTTAAAAAATGATAGAAGATTCTAAAGATAATTGCAGTTTGCAGTTCTGGGAAAACGAAAAATTTTAATTGAGATATTAACAATTTTGCCATGTAAAAAAACATATTACCAAATTAATTCAGTAAATAATTTTCTACACATTATAACATTTTTATGTTAAATAATAATGATATGTAAAAATTTTTTGCTATTTGTATTTCACTTTATTTTATTATTATATCACAATAAAAAAAAATTCCCAGTAATTTGCTTGGAATGTCTTGAGATATCAAAAACAAATCTTTCATATTTTTTTAGAGTTTCAGGAAGGTTAGAATTACATTTATGATTTAAAAAAACGAAAATTAGTGCTCTCCTTCATGTTAAAAAACAATAATTAAAAATTGTTCTTTAAGTAAACAATAGAAAATTTGCATTTTCGTTTACTTTTTTAAATTCTATTAAAATTCAATACTTTTTGCATAAGTTTATATTTGGCTACTTTTTTGTAGGATCAATGATAACGAAGTTAAAAAAACCTTCAGAAGAGTGACCTAAATTTTCAATTGTAAATATCTTTGAAAATACTGAAAATTTTGCAAAATCGTTTCGCACGAATGTTTAGTGCCCCAAAGACAATAAAATAACCAAAAATGAACAAAATCGGTGATTTGACTTTTTCGTTTTAAATGGAACGCTCGACCACCAAAAACTTCAAAATTTAACCCCCACTAACTCGGCTACTTTTCGACAAAACAGGAAAAAATTTTTTACTAAAATTACCAACCAGCAGGACAGCATTTAGCCTAAGTTTGAGCTTCATCGACCATATCCGATTTTCGGGTTGGGACATTTAAGAAAAAATGCCCTATATAGATGATAAGTGGAAGATAATATATAAGATAATTAAAAAATCAAAATTTTTTAATCATCCAGCTATATTTCTGGATGTAAAAAACCCATTTCAGCACAATTACACAGCTCCTTGATCATCCCGGACAAATTCCAGGTCGATTTTTAGGAAACTTCCGAGAAATAGTACAGAAATTCGCTGGAAATTTCAAAGATATTTCAAGGAATATTCTGAAACTTTCTAGAGAATTTCTCGGGATATCCCCAGAAAATTCTCTGGAAAATCTCAGGAAATTTAAGAGAAATTCCTGAGAAATTCCCAGGAATTTTT
This sequence comes from Euceroptres primus, assembly GCA_037177015.1. Classification (NCBI taxonomy): domain Eukaryota; kingdom Metazoa; phylum Arthropoda; class Insecta; order Hymenoptera; family Figitidae; genus Euceroptres; species Euceroptres primus. The sequence goes on from JBAGKK010495361.1 coordinate 8,352, forward strand.
TTACATGGCAGTGTTTTTGGTGAGATTTACTTTACTTATTTACCGATTTATTTTAATTAGCAACATATGATGCATTCTTTACCAATTCAGCGCACCTCGAATTTTCAACTATTATCGATCCTCTTGAAACTTTGCAACTTTGTAGTCCCATATGAATGAACTTATGAGGCGAAACCACTGACCGCCATAATGCATGGTTATCGAGATATAGGTCATGGTAGTTTCACCATTTTCATGCGCAGAGCATTTTTCAAACGCATATTATTCTACGTGATCAAAATAAATTACCTTTATTTTTAGTGGTTTCGAAAGGTATTTTAATTAGCTCTATTACAGTAATAATGATTTTCTAGAAAATTATTATTTTAGTCCCTATTGCTCAATTAGAAAACTTGATTTCAATGGTTCTCTCAGGAATCATCATCAAATTTAACCAAATTAATCTTAAATGTTTTTTGTTTGTACTTTTTGATGCTGGAAGGAAAAATGGGCAAATTAGACATTAATTAAATAATTAATAAAATATTTATTTGATTTAAAATAGTTATTTGTGATACAAGGACCGTAAGCAGCACTTTTTCGGCCGAGTGTGAAAGTTGGAGTACCAGTCGGAGTTGAAGTGTAGCCGAGACGAACCACGAGTACTGCGTTACACGAGGCAAAGTGCCGCTTCGGGGCCGAGTATCGCGCACTATTTTTAGTCACACCAGTCGATCATAAGTGCAAATAGAGGTTGCATAGAGTCTTAACCTAAGAAAGCCGAGGATCCAGGGGCGGAGTCCTTTCTTACTATCTTCCAGGTTATGAATTTGTTGTATTTGTTGTAAATTAAGTGACCCACTCTTAGGTGTATCGATAATATTCTGAGGAACATCATCATCACTGTTTGAAACAATGTCGCTCATAGTTTGATTTTGTTTTGTGCAAATGATGGCCAATGCTCACCCAGCTGACCGTCGTGTGTTCTATCGACAGTGTTACGGTGGCAAGAATGTGAATCACTCATCGTACTATAAAGTACAGCTACAGATGTTCGTCCGCCAATCAGATCACAGTGTCAGTTAGTATATAGTACGCTGTACCTTAAGTAAATATTTTACAGGCTAGGCTAAGAAGTGCTATTTTAGGTATCGTTCACAGTACAGTCAGGCCCCGGTTGTCTGAAATTTTCGGGGGGAGTGGTTCAGGTATTCGGGGTCGCACGAAAGGGGAAGTGAAGTTGCGCAGTAGGCATTTTCGCATACACGTATGTATACATATGTGTATGTAAACTATCTGCGCAAGCGTGCCCCCTCATCTGAGGGCACCAGATGAGGAGAAGTTCAAGCAACCGGGGTCCGACTGTACGTAAAATCGCACTTATGATGGCGGTGTGATAAAAAAATAATTAAACAGAACTTTGAACACCGTCCGTTTCTATCTGACGGCAGTGCGCGTCAACTGTTTTCAACTTCATTCAGAACAGACAGAGTCTGGCAGTAAGGAGAATAAATATGTATATTATAGTGCCTATTTAAAATTTAATAGTGAGCAAGAGATTAGGCAAAACTTCAAAAATATTTTAAGACAATATATTCTCTAGCGACAGGGTCTCTACCTGTTTTGAATGCAGTTGAAAACAGTTGATGCGCACTGACATTAGATAGAAACGGACGAGGTTCAAAATTCTTTCTAATTACTTCTTAAATAAAATAATTATTTTATTTAATACTTAATTAATGCTTGATTTATCAATTTTTTCCGCCCAGCGTCAAAAAGTACAATTAAAAGACTACATTTTAGGATTAATTTGGTTAAATTTTATGATGGCTCCTGGAAAAACCATTGCAATAAAGTTTTCTTATTAAGAAATAGGAACTAAAATAATAATTTTCAAGAATGTTATTATTACTGTCATAAAGCTTATTGAAGTACCTTTCTAAACCATAAAGCATAAAGTTATTTTGTTTTAGATTAAGTAGAATCTAAAGTTGAAAAGAATAAAAAGTTAAAAAACTTTCTTATAAGAAAGTTTTTCAACCGAACATAACGTAGCCATACATGATTTTTTGTTTTATTTAGTTATTGGTAACAATTTGCTACAAGCCCGACAAAGCTTCCGAGCCACAAAGAGCTCAAACCGCTCGCAAACTTATGGGAGTCACAGTACTTACACTCTTACCGACCTCAAATTTTGGCTATGAAAACCCGTGCATCTCCAGCAGAAGCGTCTCTTCGTTTTGTCGATTTTTCACCGACTTGTTTTTTTCGGTTTGCGAGCTCTTTTTGTCTTGCGAGCTTTTTTTCGGTTGCGAGTCCGCTCGAGGCTCGACTCGAGGCTCGGCTCGACTCGTACCCGAAAAGCTCGGCTCTCACGAGTAGAGCTTTTGCACAGCCCTAGTTTAAATCAATATATCTCCAATTTCTTGAAAATATTTTTGCGGTGTGATGGCATCCCAGAGGCGGCGGAGCCCTAATGGGCACAGGGGGTAATACCCCTTCCCAGAAATCGACCAGGAAGGGGCAAAGTATTTGCCCCCCTCTGAAATCGAATGATTAAATTCATGGAATCGTTTGAATTTTTCCAAAATAGAATATCTCATTTCGTTTGCATATAGACCTGATGCCAAGAAAGGATCGGAAAATTCCCAGCCTAATGGCCGGGAAATTTCAGTCCCATTGGACCGTCAATGTTTATGATCCTCTTTATCCTCCATACCCTTAATAACAATGCCCACTGCCCACTATACCTAATACTGTATTCCATTACCCATACATAAACGTAGCATTATTCAAATTCTTGAACCCAGTCCTAAGCTTAGCTAGGATAGATACTTTTATTATCTAATTGTAAGGATAATAGAGAGATACTACGTTGGAACTGGAAATCTTTCAATTTTTGGTCAGCTTTAATTGGTTTTCCAGTCCCCAAATTACTCCCAGTCCCATTCTAACCATCTTGATAGTCCAGTTGCAGTTTAACTAAAGTTCTCAAATTTCATTACGTGCTGAATATTGGTGAAGTTAACATCGTTCTCGAGACTTGTTGAAAAATTCTGTGAGGATTGAAATTATGAACTGGATACAAATGTATACGTTTTTAGGACTGAGTGATTTGAGTTCTTCGATTTTATTCTAATTTTCGCCAAAAACAGGTGTGTTCATTATTGTATCTTTATCACAGACCCTGAAGGGACCTGGTCATAAGGCCGCTAGTACGGACTAAGTCAGGTGCAACGGCCATTCAACAATTAAAGAATTTCTAAACACAAAGGACAATATACTCCATTCCAAACAAACACAAAAACAAGTTAAAATCAAATCATAGTCACAAAAAAAATAAAGCTACAGTCAAAAGTTTAAAAACTAAAAATTGAATCTCTTTTCTTTCCTTTCTTTTCGGGATTGATCTTCCATTGCAGCACTTTAGCATCTAGCCGCTTTTTTCTTGGCAGTCCAAAAAGTATCGGACTATGCGGCAGGTGTTGAGTGAAACCTTTTTTTGGGCGTCAGCTAGCACCCACTTAACTCTCAGATCTTCCAGGTGTTTCTGGAACATCGTGTGGACATTCCCCGTGGCCGAAATCACAATGGGATGTATGGAAACCTTTTCCAGCTTCCAAATCCTCGTGATTTTCTGCTTCAGTTCGCTATACTTTTGGATCTTTGTTGTACGGCCTTCTTGGATGTTCTTGTCAAGGGGAACCGTTACGTCGATGATTTGGACGTATTGCGACCGCTTATCGAGCACCACAATGTCCGGCCTATTATGAACAACAGCGTGGTCCGTTAGAATAGTTCTGCCCCAGTCGAGACGATAGTTCTCGTTTTCGAGAACCGCTACTGGGACATACCTATAGAAAGACATCCGCTCCTGAATGAGTCCTAGATTCAAGGCAATCTTCTGGTGAATGAGCTCAGCTACATCATTATGTCTGCGAGTATACTCTTGCTAAACTAACCTCCTGCAGCCATAAATGATGTGCTCGATGGATTCATTCAGATTACCACATAGTCGGTACTGATCATCCACTTCAAGGCGGAAAATGTGCTTTTGGTAATTCGTGGCGCCGAATACCTTGTCCTGGATGGCCACGACAAACCCTTTTGTTTCCGGAAAGAGTTTGCCTCTTCGTAGCCACAGGTTAGATGCGTCGCTGTTCACGTTGCATTGATCTGTCTTGAGATGCTGTCCACGTAATGGCTTTTGTCTCCATTCTTGAGCAATTTGCTATGGAGAGGGAGCTAGAATGTTAGCGCCATTCGGATCAGTGAGATTGAGAAGCGTATAGTTGGTATCTTCTCTACATATGTTATCATAGAGTGGTATGTCACGCTTGCTGTTAAAATACGTGGTCAACTGTGTGATCTGCGATGCGCACAATTGACGGACATCCAGAACGCCTCTGCCTCCAGACAAACGTGGTAGGACTATCCTCTTATTTGCCGAACTTCTGTGGTGCATTCGGTGCTTTGTCATTTCCACGCGGATGGTTCTGCTTATGTTTTCTAGGTCGGTGTTTGACCATTTGATGAGCCCAAAGGAGTACGTGAGAAGTGGGATCGCGTAGGTGTTGATGGCCTTGATCTTATTGGCCGACAAATTGCTTCACCGCAACACTATCGACCGTTACCAGATCCTTGCAACCTCGCGAGTTACGACAGCAGCCTTTTTGTTCTTCTATGAGGATGTTATTGACGTCACAGTGAGCATAGACCTTATCGAATATAATTGCTGTCAGGTATTTGTAGAGCGTCGGAAAACATGCTATTGGCCTAAAGACCGATGAACTATGGGCGTCTGGCTTCTTTGGAACCATGTACGTGACTCTCTCAGTCATGAAGGAGAGCATCAAATTTGGGTGATCAAGTATGTACTGATAGCACCCAGCCGATGACCCATGCACAAATAAGGGTATTTATACCAAAAGTTGTGCACCATATCTGGTCCAGGTGCTCGCTAGTTTTTCGACCTTCTTAACACTCTGGTGACGTCAGAGGTAATGACGTTGGTTACCTTAATTTCCAGAATGTCGGACATGTATTTTCTTCCGAGTTCAAACCAGGGTGCTTCCAAGTTGCTCTTGTTATTTTTTCCCCAGACAGCCTTTCAGTAATTAGCCATGTCTTCCACTCCTGGAACTTCGAATGTCCGATCTTGTCTTTATGCTTTACCGATTTCACGGTAGAACAATTTTTCAACCGCCTTTAAAGCCTTATTCTAGTCTTTTCTGACGTGAGACTTCTTGTATCTGCGCAGCCAATCTCTGATGGAAGATGTCAATTACTTCATCCAACGTCGAATCGGTTGCTCCATATTTGACGTTTTGTGAACAAAGGATGTCCGCCACGTAAAGAATCAGCCTCTGGGCTCTGTTGCCTCTTCTATATTGGGTCAACCTGCTCAGTTTGCATCTTACTTTGCTGACCTCGTTTTCGATTCTTCGCTTCCATGGCGGAACTTGCTTGCCCTTCCATGTGGCACCCTCAATGCATTGAGGTCTTGTTCTTAACCCCAAAGTCCTAACTGCTGCAACCGCTGCACAATAGACGAGAATCTGTACCAGCGCGATGGATAGATTTTCACGCAGGTACAGCGGCAACACGCGGTGGGATTTCCATTTCGTTGTTGTGATTCCAGAAGTTGGCGATTTTCTGCCTCTTGAACTTTTACAACGATGTCATTCCCATTAGTCCCGACGTCTCTGCCTGCAGCATTAACAATCTCCTCGTCTTCTGAAGCTTCAGGAGGTTCACCATTTAAGGTAAGTGGGTGGTATACTTGCATCCTTATGTTTTCTATTTTCACCTCAGACAATAATCCGCGAACAAAGATGGAGCGCTTTTGGCCTGCTACATGTTGTTCGTTTATTCATTCTGCCAAGTGGGGACACGCTTCCAAGAAAAGACAAAGGTGTTCTCGTCTTATTGGCCCACCACTCTTTTCGGCTTGAAAGTAGGTGCGAAGAACATGTTCATTTCTTTTGTCCATTTCATCCTACGTCTGGGTTGTGGAATATCCTCCTGTTCCACTTGTTTGTTTGCTTCAGTGGCCGCAACCTCAGATCTTATTCGGTTTGTATGCCTCTTAGAGAGGAGATTGTTTGACTCAATGTATTCGAATCTCCGATAGAGGTCTATCTCGGTAACTGCTGTCATTTCTGGGTTCAATTTCATGAATTTTCCACGGAAGACTATTCCTCTTTACGTCGAGTCTATTATCCCTTGGGCAGCGCATCACTACTTCGTCATATTTGAATAACCAATTGATGCGCTGTCCTGGCATTCCTGTGGAAATGGTCGGCTGGGAGCTCCCAGTCGAAGCATCCTCCGCAGGCGCAGCTGATGTCCTGCTACTTGCCACTTCTTGTCGATGTTCTGACTGGACAGTAGCCCTTTCGGGTATCCCGGTGAGATATGCCTGTCCATCACGCAGCTCGCCACCACCGACCTGTATGCTGTCACCCCCAGTGGTGGCACCAGGGGACTCTGACGATCCTCGGGCAGCGGCCAACGAGTAAATTTACTTCTTATACTCTCTATTTTTGATTGGTTTGCCGGAGCTGCGTCTGCCTACTGGGTGGTGGTCCCTCCGCGTTTCCCGGCTCCTACCACTCGGAGGTGCAGTTGGCCTTTTGGAGCCATTATTATTATTATATTTCATTATTATTCATTTAATAGTTTCATTATTATTATTATTATTATTATTATATTTGGGTAAATTTTATTGATTTTCTTTTCTAGTATCTTGTAACGTGTTCCAAAATCGCCAGGGATAATTCACAGAATATACAATGCTGAATTCAATTTATTTTATCTATACATTATTTTTGTAATTAAAAGATGTAGCTTCGAGTGCGAATCGTTGGAATATCATCCAACAATTATTTGCTCTTTAAGCCAATTTATTATTTCCTTTTTACGATATGCTAAGAGCAGTTATTTACCTTGCTCTCAGTCGTGTCAGGAAGCGAATTTGGCTTTAATGAGAGAATTGTAATTTTAGATA
>JBAGKK010495382.1:0-15337 GCA_037177015.1 Euceroptres primus
ATATATATTTTAATTAAATTTGAGTACGGTTTTAAAATGTTGCAATAAAGACAATTTTTTATGACGAGTAAATGACGATTCTGGGTTTTTTAGCTTGAAGATTTCAGCTCTGCAACATACTCCCTATTCAGATGTAAGTTTTGCAAATATATCTTCATAATTATTTTATTTCAAGGGAAAAGTTAAAAATATAAGACCTCGGTGTCGCAAACTTCAAGAGTTACTTTTCATGAATCGATAGAATTATACAAAGCTACATCGGGACAAATATATCCTAGACGAATAATAAAATTAGAAAAGAGACTGCCAGATATCAGACCGATAATTCAAAAGAATAAATAAATAATCCTGCGGGTCAAACTTAAAAATTAAACATATCAGATACATGTTTTTTAATTTTAGTTGTTATAATTGTTTTTAATTCTTTGAAATTCACATTTGTATACACGATTACACTCAGAAAAATATTTGTTTGATTTAAGCAAAATTTGTTTGAATCAAACAAATTATAACGTTGATATGGGGCCAAACAAATGTTTGTTTGATTAAAAAAAATTCTTTATTTGTCCTTATTTATTTGATTTGAATATATTTTTATTTAGATAGAATAAATGTTTTGTTTAAATTAAATAAACTTCTTGTTTGCTTTAAATATTTTTTGTTTTAAATGAAGTAAAGATTTTGTTTCATAAACTGGATTCAATTTTATAAGTAAATAAATAAATAACTTTTAAAAAATTTTAATGTTGTGGTTATGAAGTGTTAAATGTGACACCACTTTTTTAGATAACCTGTCGGGATGCGTAACGACGCACAGTGGGGCAAAAAAAACGTCCGTGGACAAATTGATTTTCAGAAGGCAATTATTATCCAATTTTAACTTTTTTTTAAAAAATGAAAGCTAATAAAATTTCGCATCGAACTGTAAAGGCCGATTTTTAAATTTTTGTTTATTTAATAACAAAAATGAAAAAAAAATTGACTTTTGAAGTATACCGGTTTTTAAAAAATGCTTTGATTCAATCAAAAATATCTAAAGAATTGAAAGCAACTATCCAAAAAAGATGCCCAATAGCAATGCAAATGTTCAAAAATTTAATTAATTTGTTATAAACAAATAAGTGAATGAAAATGGTTTCATGGGGATTGGCGGTGATTCGTCACTTGATTCGCACTAAATTTGAACAATTTATGGACAAAAAGAGTTTTTTAGTTGAATTATTAAAAGTTAATAAATAATTTGTTATTTTAAAAGCAATTTTTGTAAACAAATATGAATAACAGGTATTTTTGATGGAATAAATAAAGTTTTTTCTATGGAATCGATCATTAATTACTTGGAAATAAAACCTAAGCACCATATTTGATCACGAAATAAAAGTTAATAATTATTTAAACTACCTTAATTAACAAATGCACTATTTGGCTATTTTGGGAATTACAAACTTGATTTTTTTGATGCAATTAACTGTAAATAAGTAACTTCTAAATTTTTAAGAACATTTTAATGACCGTAAACAATTTATTATTGTAAACAACAATTCTTTAAACAAATTTTTATCATTTTATGTATTTGTAAATAAAATACCGCTTTTTTCACGAAATTAACAGCCAGTTACTTAGCAATGATTTTTTGCTATGAATCGATAACATTTGATAATTGTTTAACCAAACTTAATTAACAAATGCATTATTTTGGCTATTTTTCATCATTTAAATTTGTTTTTTTTTTGAGTAATCAACTGTTAATAACACATTTTTTAACTTTTTTTGATAGTTCGCTAACGACCCACTATTTTTATTTTTATTAACAATGTAGTAAACAAATTTTTCTCGGCTAATGCATTTTTGTAAACCAAAATTTTTTTTCCTTGTGGAAAATTGAAACAAAAAATTTGTTCCTTTCAATAATATATCAAACAAATTTTTTTGTTTGATTCAAACAAACTTTTTTCTGAGTGTAAGAACCATTCGTAATCCAAAAAAGAATTGTCTGCACAGTACCAAAGTCTGGGGCTGTATAAAAAAATTTCTTTGACTAGGAATTCACACTTCTCAAAGAGTCATCTCATGGAAACACTAATTATCTTTGCATAGGATGAGACTTTGAGAACTGTGAATTTCTAGTCAAAGAAAAGAAATTCACATTAAAAGGTAGATGCAACAGTAATTGTCACTGTATTAATTACCATTGTCATAATTCTTTACATTAAGCACTTTAAAGTAAAGTCATAATTCTTTACATTAACACTTTGATACTGTTTAGAAAATTCATTTTTCGATCATGAACAGTTGTTAGTCGTCAAAAAAAAAAGATTTTAACAAATTATTTTCAACCTTTTCACGCTATTTTCATTTTCATCAATAATTGTTAAAACAATAAATTATTTTTAGATAAATTGCAATAACAGCGAAAAAAATAAGTTACTTAAAAAAAATTTATTTTAATGATTGAAAGTATGCCGATCACAAATGGATAAAAGTGCCAGTTTCTGAAGCAGACAGTTTTCGTGCCTGACGATAACTAACACATTTGCATAATATGAATTTTAATCGTGAATAAAAATTAACTCAAATTAAATATCATACAAAATCCTATCAAGTTACAATTTTTAAAGTCTACTTTGATAGCTCAAATATATTACGAAAATCGGAAAAGCGTTCAAAATAATATCATAAGCATTTGAAATTTGGCTTAAGCTGACGATTACTAATGCTTTATTTTGTTACTATTACTAATACTATTACTTACTTACTTACTTACTTACTTACTTACTTACTTACTTACTTACTTACTTACTTACTATTACTTTATATAGTTTTCTAAATTTAACAGTAACTTTCAAGTTTGACCGATTTTGACAAGTGGCAAGGACAGCTTTACTATAAATCTGTTTCCCTACATCCGGACATATGGGAATGACATTGCAGAGCTAAAATTCGGAAACTGCTTCGGTAAGAATTTCACACAAGTGTATCTTCAAGAACCTTCTTCCGGTGATGTTTTACGTCAGGAGCATCGACGACGACGCCGACGCCAAAGTGTACATGTTCGGATTACTTATAGTTGGCGCCATCGCCTGAGAATTCACTCATGGTTTCTGTCCAGTGAACGACAGACCGGTTTTTTTACACGTATCTCTTAAACTTAAACTGTGATCGGTCTCTAAAAAGCTTCCTTTTGCTCCCAACTGTACTATTACCATCTGCTTCTAAAAATATATGACAACAAGTCTTTCCGGAAGATTTATTACTCACATAAAATTAAAGCTTGATAAATGATATTTCTTACGTATGATATGAGTTGATAAAATTGAAATAGAGTCATAGAAGTATTTTTTACATGAAATAATATACATAAAAGAGGTCCTTTCCTTAAAAAAAACAAGTTGCTCCTTTTTCTTTAGGAATATTTTTTTTATAAAGCCCCATATAAGGAAGTACAACTTGCTTCTTTTATGAATGTATAAAATACCATTTATCAACTTTGACTTGTATGTAAAAAATAAATATTTCGGAAAGACTTGTCTCAAAAATCATCAATACTTTGCCGAGAATTCACACTATAGAATAGAAATTAATTCACACTATAGAAGAAAAAATTTTTAATATTAAAAATCTCTTAATCTTTAATTATCCTGATGTCAAAAATTGGATAGTTTCAGAATTGGCTTTTAATTTATGACAGATTAAAAATTTCACTCGGTCTGCAGAAATGGATCTAAATATTAAGGTCGCACTTGGTTTTATCGATGTAATATTTCTTCATCGATGGTCGATAGAGAACCGAGAGGTTTCGCCAGCAGGTCAAGTAAACGATTCATTATTGAAAACGAGCAGAGTCACGCTGTGGTGTTCGCATTGGAAGCAAATGGATTGGAAAGCCACTTCTCGTTGCCCTCTGTCTGCTCTGGAACCATTTTATACCTATATACGTATTCGTATATATAAAATGGGGTTTCTGCCACTGACAGGACAGTGTGAGTGCATTACTTTCCCTTTCAAGGAAACTTCCAGGAAAAGACGCGAAAACTCTGATTTCCGACTACTAGCCAGTCTGTCAATAATGTTCAATTTATGGACAATTTTTCTCCTCAAATAAATTCACCACCGCAAATAATATTTCTACTGTTTTTAATATTTCATGTCTCTTGAAATCTGAATTAGTGCAACTTTTTCACTCTGTAGTAAAATTTTCTATTATTTATTAGTAATTTTCTGCTAATTATTAGTAATTTTCTACTAATTATTAGTAATTTTTTACCGAAACTTTAGTGGAAAGTTGAATACTACGAAAAGAAATAGTGAAATACAAATAATAATTATAGTTGAAATTTTCACTAAAGGGAATTAGATTAATGTTCACTTTTTACTGATTCATATTTAAAGAGGTCATTCAAAATTGTACACTGAGAAAAAAAGAATATTTGAATCAAAGAGTTCAAATATTTGTTTCAAATTTGATTCAAATTTTGACTCAGTCAAAAATTGGATTTAGATAAATGGTTCAAATTACTCGAATTTGATTCAAATTAAAAATTGGATGCAAATAAATGGTTCGAATTATTTAAATTTGATTCAAATAAAAAATTTGATTTAAATAAAAGGTTGAGCTGAATACGGCCAAATATATATTTTTTCAGAACTAAGAAATATTTTGGTTGTATCAAAAATCAATTACTTGACTCAAACACGCCCTGGTGAATTCAAAGAATCAAACTCCCGAATTAATAAATAAATGTAGAGAAAGAAATAATTTCTCTGAATCAAAGTAAGCATTTCTTGCCTTTAAAAAATATTTGATTAAATTGAATAAACAATTATTTGATACAAGGAAATGAAATCAATTAAATGCATTGTTTTGGATCAATAATCTATTTTTTTTCAGCGTTCTCAGAGTTATTGAAAATATGGACTTTTTGTAGTTTAAAACACCGTTCTGTATTAAAGTAGAATCTTAAAATATACTAATGTGCATTTGGATTAAAACATTATTATTAATTTTTCAAATGGAAAGAAAGAGTATAACTTTAAAAATCCGTACATTTTTGCATCATGATGGTGTTTCATGAGTGACGTCACAAAATGGTAAGCAAACCTCTGAGGCAATGGCAATAGAGCGGATTATTGCAAAATAAACTGAATTTACTTAAAATAACGCAGGATGTCTCTATAAAATCTCTAACTGCAGTTTTATTTTATTGCAAAGATCATTTGAAAGTAAGTTTTAAATTTTTTATGAAAAAATGACTACAAATTGTCATATAACATCAGCCAATTAAAACATGTAGAAATCGCGTGGTTTTTTCGAACATTTTTGAAGTCTTCTTTCTTAATTATTTTATTTTGGACTGCATATTTGAAAGGAGGGGTTGCAATAAGGCTTGTTTTTGGCCCCAAAATTAGAAAAAAAAATTTTCTACGAAAATGAGAACTCAAAGTATCTGATTTTTTTTTTGCCCCATATTCGACTACTTAAAAGACATTATTTTACATAAGAACAATTTAAATTAAGCGATTTTTTCAGAAGCTAAAAAATGTCTACTGTAAATTGAAGACATTTTTTATCTTCTAGAAAAATCATATAATTTAAATGGTGTTTGGTCAAAAAATGTCTTTTATACCACTCTAACCTCAAAATCTCAACTTTGACATGATTTTTCGGCTCTCGTGGTATAAAATACTGTTCGATACACATGTCGAAATGTACTATTAAATAGACGAATATGAGGTAAAAAAATCAGATTCTTTCGAAAATCGCAATTTCGGCAAAAAAGTTAGATAGAGCTCTTTGGTTCTAGGGCCACGATCTGTTAAATTTACTGAGCATCTGTAAGTTTCGAGTTTTCATTTTCGAAAAAAACAATTTTTCTGATTCTGGGGTTGCAAGCATTCTGGGGTTGCAATTTTTCTGATTCTGAGGGGTTGCAAGCGTTATTGCAACCCCTCCTTTATAATTTACAATTTGTAAATCAAATTTTTTGTACGAAACAAAATTTTGAGACATGACTAATTCTTTTGTACCCTGCTTCGTATGTTCAAAGAATGAACTTTTTTCGAATTTAATCTGAGGCAGGAAATATATTTTACGCCCTCTGATTTCCCATTTCAGTCGCCTTGATTTTGAAAACTATTCGGCACAGAAAGGGACGTCAACGCTCGCTAGAGAATGGGTTGATTTACTTTTGCAGCCTGAGGCTACAGGGGAATGATGAAGTGTAGGTGGGAGGTTGTAAACTTTCAACTAGCCTCGTCTGTAAATTACATCTTTGATTTGTCGAGTGTGATTAAACGCTTGGGAAATTGGCCCGCGGCACGTTGAATCAGCCCCACCCACTTTGTAATCAAAATTATTTTCCCTCTTGATGATTCACAGTTGGATGATCACTTTGCAGTCATTCCTAATCAACGATGACTCCTTTCTGGAAAAAGTTATGTTCATTCAAAATATTCTTGAACTTTTCTCACTTTCAGTTTTTTTTTTTATACACGGAGTATAAAGGATCTGTAAAATTTACAGAATAATCTGTTAAAATAGCGACAAAAGATTTTTTCCGTTATATTTAAAACATTTCTGTAGATTCTAGAAACATTTCTGTTAAATTTACAGAGGGTCAGTAAATTTAACAGATCGTAGCCCTAGAACCAAAGGATTCTATCTAACTTTTTTTGCCGAAATTGAGATTTTAATATCAATAAATAATTTGAGTAATTCTGCACAAGTCAAAATAATCAAAATTAACAGTTTCTTAAACATTACAAATTTTTAATTAAAAGTGTTATTAACCTCGTTTAATCTACTTTTTATAAAACCTTATTTGAGAATGACAGTAGAGACCAAAAGTTCCATATCTTAATTCTTAATATGTCATAATTTTGTGCTGAAAAGTTCCATCTTGAAAATCCATAATTTATTATAGAACACTCGGAAGGTTTCAAGGCTTACATCTTTCATAAATACTTTAACTATTCTACCCGGAAACAGATTTAAAAAAGTTGTTTTTCGAGATCGATTGATTTCTTTATGAATGAGATATGCAAATTTCAAATGCCTCTCCTGAAAAGTTGTCAAAAACCCGGATGGAACCCTTTGGTTCTGGGGCCACGAGATATTTCTGTAGAATCTAGAGAAATGTCTGTTAGAAATTCTAAAATGTTAACCTCACAGTCATTTTTGTAGATTCTACAGATATATCTGTTAAATTTACTGACCATCTGTGACCGAATCAATTTCAAATTATGCAGGCCGGCACGGCGTTCAGAATTGGCTTGCTATTGAAATATGTCTTTGGACGTGAACAATAAAGGGACAAGTAGTTTTTTTAATTAACATAGCATCATATTTACATTTTTTACGAATATTTTTAAATTTTAAGGGAGAAATTAGTTTTTTGCAAATTTTACTTCAAGTACATTGCCATTTTTGCAATTGAGATATTAAGGTTTTTCTTATTCCAGTTTTTCACATTTTTCTCACTCTTTCGAAATCCACGAAAAAAATTAAAAAATAATAAAAGATGTTAAAGCTATTTCGATTTTTGGAAAAAACGAAAAAAAATTTCTCAAAAACCCCATATTTTTCCCTCTGAAATTTTGAGAAATAATAGGTACCTACATAGCCTACTTAGCACAAATTTTTCATTTAGTATTTTTTTGTTCTCGGGAGAAAAAATTATTTTATATTTTTGCTTCAAAACCTTTCATTTTGCGAGAGAGAAGTAAAGAAATAATAAAAACTGGTAAAGCTATTTCGGTTTTGCGAACAAATAAAACACGAAATTTTCTTCAATCAAAAAAAGAATAAAAACTGGTAAAGCTATTTCGATTTTCAGGTGTGTTGGGTGATAATATATAGTCTACCTAACATAAATTTTAAAACTAGATTGTATTTATATTTTTGTTGGTGCTTGCATGGGCTTTAGGGTCCAATAATTAAAAAAACGGTGTTTTTGTTAACAAAATGTTTCGACTCGTATGCGAGTCCTCTTCAGTGATTTATTTCTAAAAACGGGAATTACATTTGATACAGATGCTGTTTGTTTAAAATTAGGAAATGAAAAAAATATAAAAAATTTTAAGCCATTTTTGAAACATTATTCATAGAATAAATTGAAGGAATTGATACTAATAAACATTGTAGAAATGTTCCAGGTGGAAAAATTATGCATAATCTATGCATAATGAACTATGGGTAGTTACTATGCAAAAAATTATGCATAAATTATGCATAATTTGTTGCAAACAAATGACAACTAGTTTTCAACTGTTTCCAACATTTTAATAGCTTCAGATATATTGAATATGCATAATTTATGCAAATTTTTTGGCGTTGTATCTACACATAGTTCATTATGCATAGATTATGCATAATTTTTCTACCTGGGGTATAGAATTTAAAAAATTATCTCTAAGAGAACTTCTTAAAGATTTTTTATAAAAATTACAATTGTAAAAGAAAAAATTGTTTAAGCATTATGAATGACAGATATATAACTGAAAAGAAGAAATTTTTGAAAAAACATTATATCAAAAGGTGTATGTCTCATCAATTATACATTTGCTTATTATAATAATGAAAATTAAAATAGGAGTATATAAATGGAATCGATGAAAATTACAATAGACATACACATTTTCATATCATAATGTTTTTTCAAAAATTTCTGTCAAAAAAAAACTTTTTCTTTTTCAATTATAATAAAATATAAAAATAAATATAAAAATATAAAATCAATATAAAATATAAATATAAAATATAAAATCAATATAAAAAATCTTTAAGAAGTTCTCTTAGAGATAATTTTTTAATTCTATACATTTCTACAATATTTATTAGTATCAATTCCATCAATTTATTCTATGAATAATGTTTCAAAAACAGCTAAAAATTTTTATATTTTTTACACTTCTTAATTTTAAACAAACAGTGTCTGTATCTAATGTAATTTCTGTTTTTAGAAATAAATTACTCAAGAGGACTCCCATATGAGTCGAGGCATTCGGTTAAAAAAAAACACAGCTTTTTTTAATTATTGGACCCTGCAGCCCATGCAAACACCAACAAATTTAATACCAGAGGGTCAATAGAAATCACCAACATGAATTGTATTTACATTTCAAGAAATAAAAAATTCTATTTTTCTTATTGTTTTCGCATTTATTGTATTCTAGAAAAAACAGAATTTTTTTCTCTTGAAATACAAATACAATCCAGTTTTAAAATTTATTTTAGGTAGGCTACAATACCACCCAAAACACCTAACAATTTCAGCGCAAAAAAAAGGTAGTTGTTTGAAGAAAATTTCGTGTTTTATTTCGTCAAAAAGTCTTTACTAGTTCTTATTATTTCTTTTGTCATCGGTTTCAAAAGATTGCAAAAAACTTGATGAACTGAAATAAGAAAAACCTTAAAATCTTAAAAATTGTCAAAATCGTAAGGTTTTGAAGCAAAAATATACAATAATTTTTTTCTCCCAAAAATCAAAAAAATATCAAATGGAAAATTTATTGTAAGTAAACTATATTGGTACCTATTTAAGAATTTTCTTTTGTCTTTTCCAAAAATCTTCCCAAAATTTTCCAAATAAAAAAATATCAAATAGAAAATTTATTGTAAGTATATTGGTACCTATTTGAGATTTTTTAAAAAGAAAAACCTTAAAATCTCAAACAATGCCAAAATGGCGAGGTTTTGAAGCAAAAATATATAATTTTTTTCTCCCAAAAATCAAAAAAATATCAAATGGAAAATTTATTGTAAGTAAACTATATTGGTAACTATTTGAGAATTTTTTTTTGTTTTTTCCAAAAATCGAAATAGCTTTACCATTTTTTATTATTTGTTAATTTTCTTCGTAGATTCAGAAAGAGTGAAAAAAATGTAACAAACTGGAATAAGAAAACCGCTAATATCTTAAAAATTGCAAAACTAGCAAGATTTTCAAAGTAAAATTTTCAAAAAACTAATTTTTTCCCTTAAAATTTATAAATATTCGTAAAAAATGTAAATATGTAGCTATGTTAATTTTAAAAAATACGTGTCTCCTTATTAGGGTTGGTCAAAAAAAAATTTGGAAATCGAAAATGAAACCATCCCTAAAAATTGTACATTGGGAACCGCATGAAGTGTATTAAAAATTTAGAACTGATCGATCTATGGCTTGGTGTGCCTGTGATACTTGCTTCCGGCTCGTTCAGCCAACTTCACAACCTTCATCAAATGTCCGCCTTTTTGCACTTGTATCACAACGTACTATTTTTATCTCATAAGGGCTTCATTTCAGTCAAAATGAACCCACAAAAAATTTAAGATGCCCGAGGAATAAAAAAGAGAGAATTCAATATTTTGAAAATTTACACTTTCCATTTTTGATTCCTCGGACATTTTGAATTTTTCGTGAGTTCATTTTAACCCAAAGAAAGACCGCATGAGTACAAAAAATTATTGACCTTTTCATGGACGTAGGAATTAATTGCTGATTACAAGGGTACATTTAAATATAATCGCGCGAAATAGTATATAAAAATCTTTAAAAAGTTAGGAAGACCCTTCATACCCATAAAAATGTAAAAAAATGAAACCTGAAGAAACTGTAAAAGTCTGCTAACAATAAATTTCTTAAGCCTATTTTGCTCCCGCGCAAAATCAAGCCATACATCGATCAATTCCATATTTAATAGGAGAGAGTCGGCTATGGTGGCGGTATGGGGCACGGTGGTAATTTCGAATAACGCCCGTGTTTTTTGATTTTTATATCATTTTTTGCATGAAATGGCTTTTTAATTGGAAAAATAGTGGTGTAATGCTATTTCTGCTTTAAAATACGTGTCATAAGAGTAATTTTTAAAAAACAGTTTTGGCGGAAACAGATGGAAAAGTCTCTATCAGACATTAAGTCCTTACAGCATATTTTGAAAGACTTGAAGCATAAAAAGGATATCTTTTAATAGGTGAAGTATATTCTTAAACTTCTGATATCATAAATTGGTTCTATAAATGTTGTATATATATTAAAATTAATTAAATCTTTCAACATTACATGCGGGGCACAATGGCCGAAAAATTTGGTGGACATGGTAACAGTACTGGATAGATCGCTATTTGATTGGTAATGTAGAAAACTCAGAGAGCTAGTTGTCTTCTGAGTTACAGAATTTTAATATTGTTCTGTCCGTTATATATAATTTGCCTAATTGAACTGTCTAATAAAAGTGCAGGAGTTGTTAATAATAAAAAGTATAACATATAAGGACAAAAATCGAATCGTAATTCGAAGTTATATTTAATAATAATACGTTAAGTACAAATTTCCCGTTTGATTCTTTTGAAAGGGACCATTAAATAAAATTCGTGATTATAACCCACAAATATTAAAAATTGTCGTTATTAAAGGTTACAAATTTATTTCCATTTCTAATCATCATTTTTTATTTAAAATATTTTTGAAGGGATTTTCTTTACATAACCAATTTCATGTTTTACTTCTTTGAAAGAGACCATCGTGTTAACTTTGAGATTACATAACCTAAAAATTGTGATAAGGTTATTTCCATACCTAATTATCTCTATTAAAAATAGATATGTTTGAAGGATTTATCCTTATTTAAATAATTTCATGTTTTACTTCTTTGAAAGAGTTCACCATGTAAACTTTGAGGTTATAACTTAAAAATATTAAAACTTGTTATGAAGTTATTTCCATTCCTAATTATTATTTTTCATTTTAAAAACACTTTAAGCAATTCTCTTTATTTATGAGGGTTCGGTCCTAATTACATAAGTTGAAAACACTTTTGTCAAAAATGTGTTATTTCGATTCCTTATTATTTTCTTAATTTAAAATAGATATGCTTTAAGGATTTATCTTTATTTAAATAATTTCATGTTTTATTTCTTTGAAAGAGATCATCATGATTGAAATCCAAACTTTGAGGTTATAACCTAAAAATATTCAAACTTGTTATAAAGTTATTTCCATTCCTAATTAAATTAATTTGTCTTTTTAAACACACTTTAAATTTTTGCGCCTTTGGTATCTGTCGGTAAACAAGATATCGATTAACCCGTTGACAGTGTATGACGCATAATTCGTCAAAAAAAAGTGGCCAAGAGTGCGTTTTGACGCAATATGCGTCATGTGAAATAAATAGACTTATACTACTTCAATTATCATGAAACTTGGTGCACAAAGGTTTTTTGGGTCTCTGACTCCGAATCAGGCATCAGAATTCCAAAATTAAAAATGGCGGATCCAATATGGCTGATCGAAATTACGCAAAATTGGTGGATTTTCATGAAAATTGGTGTATTAAAGTTTTGTGGGTCTCTGAATCCGAATCTGGCATCAGAATTCCAAAATTCAAAATGGTGGATTAAAAATGGGGGCCGTGTACTCTTAATTTTATAAAAAATGCTTCAAATGGATTAAAAAATCTTACTTGGGGGATTTTGGGGTCGCTGATAACGAATCCGATATCAGAATTTCAATATTTAAAATGGCGACTGTGTACACTCAATTTCATCGAAAAATGCTTCAATCGAATTGGAAAACCATACTCGGGGGTTTTTAGGATCGCTGATAACGAATCTGTTATCAGAATTTTAAAATTCAAAATGGCACATACAAAATGGTTGGCAGTGTATTCTTTATTTGGAGGTTTCGGTGACGTTGACAACGAATATGTTATCGGAATTCTAAAATTCGAAATGGTGGACTCAAAACAACTGTCATATACTCTTAATTTTACTTTTGAGGGTTTTTGGGGTTGTTGAAAACGATTCCATTATCATATTTTTGTATTTAGAATCCCGGATGAAATACTGCCGGTATAAAGATTATTTTTTTTAACTTGGTGTCAATCTGGAAATTTAGACTAAAAGTGTGCTTTACATCAATTAATAAATAAATCGGTTATCAGGAGTTACATTTTTACGTATTTCTATTTTAAAAGCTTTGCAATATATACATATTTATGTTTGTTCCAAAGAGCAACAGCGTTCAGAAGTTAAAAAAACACGATAAGACAGTATAAATATAAACAATTGAAATAAAAATTTGCACCTACAAGCAGATGAATATATCCGAACTATGCTATATACATATGCTATGATAGTAATTTATAAACGAGACAATCACGCCAATTTTGGAAGCTATTGAGCTCTGAGGTGTGATGTGAAAAAAAGAAGAAAAAAAAGGGATGTAAAATGAACTACAAGCCTCCACGTGACACATCCTGGGGATACTGTATTTTTTAGAGTAGCAGTTAATCCTAGTCGTAACATCAAACAAACGTAAAAAAAGTTAATTTTCCCCAAGTAAAGTTTCAAGTCAATTTAAGCATTTTTTAAAAACAAAATCAAGAGTTCAAGACCACTATTATAAGTCCGCTATTTCGAATTTTGAAATTTTGATAGCAGATTCGTTATCAGCGATCCCAAAAACTCTCGAGTATGTTTTTGAGTTGATTCGCGCATTTTTTGATGAAATTAAGTGGACGCAGCCGCCATTTTGAATCTGCCATTTTGAATATTGAAATTCTGATATCGGATTTGTCATCAGCGACCCCAAAAACCCCCCAGTATGGTTTTCCAATTTGATTAAAGCATTTTTCAATGAAATTGAGTTGCACCGCCGCCATTTTGAATCTGCTATTTTGAATATTGAAATTCTTATATCGGATTCGTAATCAGCGACCCCAAAACCCCCCAAGTATGGTTTTCCAATTCGTTTGAAGCATTTTTTATAAAATCAAGAGTACACGGCCGCCATTTTAAATCCGCAATTTTGAATTTTGAAATTCTGATAGCAGATTCGTTTTCAGCGGCCCTGAAAACATAAGAATATATTATAATATTCCTAATGAGTAAATGTTATAAAGAATGTATGAATTTTCAAGTAGCTGAGGTCGCTTATAACGCATACGCCGGAGGATTAACAGATTATTCTGTTAATTTTACAGATTATTTTTTCTCCGCGATAAAATGAAGAATGAGATTGTAACGTTTTCCACAGCCAGTCTTGCTGGTTCTTTTTCACACCTTGAAGACATGCTTTGACTTATGCCTACCACTATATTTAATTTTTGTTCCAAGTGACTTTCGTTAACTATCTACCTCTCGATCAGCCAGGTGAACCCTATCACCCCTCGAAGGAAACGATCAACGTCTATTGTCGAAATGTCGACACGTCAGCAGTCTCGACACCCGACTTTTTCCAGGGCTTAATAATGGTTCCGAGCCTGGGATCTGGATGCAAATTCGTCGTCCCGTGACGTCGACAATTTATCTTGACAAGTAAAAAAACGGTTCGGCTAAGGGAGAGGGAGGAAGGGAAGTGTACAAGCAGCAGATGAGGTCCTCTAGAGTGACCGAGAGGCTAAAATCTAGGAGAATCTCCTATATAGTGGGGTTTGATCCAGTGAACAAGGGAGCAAACGAGAAATGCGATTAACTGACCACCGCAGGGTGAATTGTGGTGATCTACTACTCAAGGGGTGGCTGCACGACAAGGGTTCGAGAAAGTCCGAGAGGGTCTTGGAACGAGCGCCCTGAGAGCAGAACCGAGTAATTCTCTGCTTTCGATATAAAACGAGTCTCCGTCCAACGTTGCCGTGTAAACGAGTTAACTCCCGTAATGCAGTTAGGCTGATTGGTCGGTGCGATTAGGAAGCAATTACAGTAGAAACGGGATTATGTGGCCAAAGGCCTCACCGCTTCGCACCCCAATTCACCCTGCAGCGTTTCCGTTGATAGATCTCTGTCGTTCATGATGAAAACCACTTCCGAAGACAAACACTTTTTTTCACCCTCATCGTAACGATTTTATCATGGTGACCGGTAATCAAGTCGATTTATTCCATTAACGAGTTTCATCCCTGAAACCGCTGGAGCAAAGGGACTAAATTGCCAATCTACATATTCGTCAAAAAGCAATTTAATCTCTCCGCATTCAATGGACTATGCTTATTAAACAGCATTAGTGACTATTTTGCACAATGCGAATTATCCATTTTTCCCTGAGCTTGTAAAATGTTGCCATGAAAATTTCATGCAAATTTTAATTCCGCTGGCAGACTTCAATTCTGGTACTAAAGTCTTTGCATATTTATTCAGTGGCAGGTATCATCATTCGCGGGGAAAAAAGCGATAGACAGAGAAGTGAAAATGTCAAAAGCTCAGCAATAATTTAGTTTCAATTTATGCACTTTGGAACATTGGGAATTGAAATATCCGCCCTCTTTAACTTTTAATATTTTATCATTTAAGTATTCAAAGTTAAAAATATTGTGGTCATCTTGATCTACATATCAATTCGCATAAAAACTGAGAGGTATTATA
>JBAGKK010495393.1:0-15337 GCA_037177015.1 Euceroptres primus
CGAACAGTATTTTATACCACGAGAGCCGAAAAATCATGTCAAAGTTGAGATTTTGAGGTTAGAGTGGTATAAATGTTTTTTTTTTGACTGATGAGGGTCCAAACAGTGACCGAAACGTTTCAAAAAGAATTACCGCATATTTTCTTTTGACCGTCATTTCCATGAATGGTGCTTCACTACTTTATATTTAATAAGAATTACCACTTTTTTTGTTTTGACCTTTATTTCCACGAATGGTACAACACTACTTAAAATTTAATATGTACCATATGTACATTAGGGTGGTCCAAATTTTTTTTCTTCGAATTTTCATCCTCTCACCCCCAAAATTTGTTCAAATACACAAAAAACAAATGCTTTTTTTAAAAAACAATGTTACTTGGAGATTCCATAAGAAAAAAAGACGCTTTTGTAAATTCTATTCAGAATTGTCAATATTAGGTGAATCGAGTTGAAAACTGAACATTTCTCTTCACAATTAACCATAGAATATGAATCAATAATTACTTTTTAAATATCACCTCCACAAGTCTTTTTTATAGAGACTCAAAAAACCCCATAAGTGAAAAATTGGGTTTTGCAAGTTTTTGGCGCTAGAGTTTTAACTCTAGCTTCTTAGATAGATTATCTAAAGCGGTACACAAGATTATTAAAAAATATTAATTTTTTGCAAAATTGCAGCAGTTTGAAAATAATTTTTTCGGTAAAAAATCGACCTTAATTTGTTTATAAAAATTGTTATTGTTAATCAATTATAAAAACCATATGTACTGCCTTAGATAATCTATCTAAGAAGCTAGAGTTAATATTTCAAGTCAATCGGATGAAAATTGCTCAAGTTATACTGCTCACCAAATTGAAAAACATGATTTCGCTTCAGATACTCCTACGCCGTCATTTTGTATTAAATAAAAAAAAAAATTGTTGTGTATACCTAATGACATATAGAATAAACCCTTAAAACAATTTTTTTGTTGCTTTATTAATAGCGGAGAAAAAAATTCCTAAAAAAAGTCTCATTTTTCAGTACGTCAAGGTGATATAACCCCTTAATACAAATTGTTTCTAATATATGAAATATTACTTCCTACTGATAATTAGATGTTTACATAAATTGTTTAAACAATTTATTATTGTTTAAAGAAATTATTTCTTAGAATAGAGTTAGAAAGTCGCGGTCTTTTCCTGAATTTTTAAACTTTTCAGTTAGAGCGAGGCAATAATCAATTAAAGTTAACAGAAATAATTTTTTTAACAATGTATTATTATTTATACCAATATACTCTTAGAATAATGCTAGAAAGCTGCGGTTTTGTCTGAAGTTTTCCACTTTTTGTCCACTTTTCAAATAGAGTGAGGTAATAATTAATTAAAGTTAACAAACAGAATCGTGTAAATAATTTATTATTACTTTTAATAATATTCTCTCTGAATAATACTAGAAAGTTTCAGTTTTTTGTGGAATTTTCAACTTTTTGTTCATTTCTCACTTAGATTGAAGTAATAATTAAAGCAATTTAGCAAACATAATTGTTTAAACAAATTATTATATATTATTATATATTACTTGTACTACTTATATATTTATTATATATTATTATGTATTATTATTTCCTATATTAATACGAATTATTTAATTATTTCCTATATAGTTGCGGTTTTTTTTGAAATTTTAAACTTGTTGTTCACTTTTCACTTAGTCAAGTAATAATTAATGCAAGTTAACAAACATAATAATTTAAACAATTAATTATTGTTTATAACTATCTTCTCTTAGAGTAATGCTAGAAAGTTCCACTTTTTTCTGAAATCTTCAGTTTTGCTTTGACTTTTTAGTTATGAACAAATAATAAATGAACATAAACAAGAATCATTTTTTAAATATTACTTTACTTTTTTTAAAGTGAAGTGTTTTTACTCTTTCGCTAATATTTTACAAATATTAATTTAAACAAAAAGGCTATCTTAAAGAGGAGATAAAAATAAAGGATGGAATAATTAAGAGTAGGTGGGACGAGTTGATCTATAAATGACTTGTAAACATTTTGTTTACAAGTTTTTGTTTACTCCCGGCAGAAAGTTTGGATGCATTGATATTTTTCAAAAATTTTAAACGAATGTGATATCATAAATACAACTTCTTAACAATTTTTAACGATATTTCTTTAAAACGTATAAATCATAAAATGCATAAATAAAAACTTTTAAATCTGCGTCGAATGACTCCTATTTGAATTGTTTTCGATCACTCTGTAAGAAAGTATCTATAAAAAACAAAGTTTTTTTGACAATTTCTTAAATTACCAATATCTCCGAAATTATTTCACATTCTTTAAGTTTCTAGGGCTCATTTTAAAGTGGAAATCCTGTACTTTGTATTGAAATCATCTACAGATTTGTTGGTGCACTTTAATAGATTTGGCAAAGGTTTAAACGTGACAAAAAATTGTCTAAAAATTTTGAAGAGCGGTTTCATTATTCAAAATTATTTTTATAAATCAAAGTTTAAGTGATTTGATAATAAATTCTGGAAAAATTATAAAATCTCCAGTTATTAAATTTTATTACCGTTTATTACGACAGTAATCATTCTTCAAAATTTTCAGGTTATTTTTTGTCACGTTTAACCCTTTGCCAAATCTATACAAATGCACCAACAAATCTGTAGATGATTTCAGTAGAAAGTGCAGGGTTTCCCCTTTAAAATGAGCCCTAGGAACTTCAAAAATGTGAAATAATTTGGGGATATCGTTAATTTAAGAAATTGACAAAAAACCTTGTTGTTTATAGATATCTTCTTACAGAGTGATCGAAAACAGTTTAAATAGAGGTCATTCGACGCAGATTTAAATAATTTTATGGAAAATATCGTTAAAAGTTGTAAACTAGTTGTATTTAAGATATCGTATTCGTCTGAAATTTTTGAAAAATATCAATGTACCCAAACTTTCTGTCGAGAGTGTATATGGAGATTAAAAAGGCCTGCATTAAATAATTAACTTGCATTAATTATTACCTTACTAAGTGAAAAGTGGACAAAAGGTGAAAAATTTTTAAAAAAACCGCAACTTTCTAGCATTATTCTAAAAGAATATTGTATAAACAATTATTTTTGTTAACTTTAATTGATTATTGCCTCGCTCTAAATAAAAAGTTGAAAAATTCGGGAAAAACCGCGACTTTCTAACTCTATTCTAGGAGAATATTGCTATAAACAATAATAAATTGTTCAAATAATTTATTAAAACATCTAATTATTAGAAGAAAGTAATATTTTATGTATTAGAAACAATTTGTGTTTAAAAAACCGCGAAAAAATCATAATTAGCGCCAAAAACTCGCAAAACACAATTTTTCACTTATGGGGTTTTTTGGGACCCTATGAAACAGACTTATGAGGGTGATATTTAAGAAATAATTTTTAATTCGTATTCTATGGCTACTTGTGAAGAGAAATGTTCAGTATCAACTTGATTCACCTAATATTGCGATTCTGAATAAAATTTACAAAAACTTATGTTTTTAATGGGAAATACGTGTTAAACTTCATGAGGCTTGCTGAACCTCTGAATATCATTTCTTTTAAAGAAAGGCATTTATTTTTTGTGGAGTTGAACAAACTTCGGGGATGAGAGCATAAAAATTCGAAGAAAAAAAGTTTGGACCACCCTAATGCACATTCAGTGATGCCGGAGTCGAAAATTCAAAAAAGTGACTTTATTCAATGGAGGGCTATGTATGAAGTTCATTTATTTATTCCTAGAGTTTCGTATGGAACACAACTACATTCATGTTACAGCTGAGGAGTTGAAATTTGTCGAATTCTCATTTTGAAAATCTTGAAAAATGAGCTGCAATAAAATTAACACCCGCGGTTTTCTGTGAGCAGCTAGAATTGCAACGAATTAATCACTCACTGCACTCGATGTCTCTTTTCATATCCTTATCTTAAGCAAATTACTTCCAAAGAAGTAGGCTACTTATTAATTATAATCAAGTTGCCGAAATATCAATTTGTACAGTTAATTATCAATTATCAATTTCTACATTTATATTTCGAACAACCGAAATCTGCAGCATTCTAAATTTTAAAGTTGCAAATGTGCTTACTTAGATTTAGTTTCACATTTTGCATCAACCAGATGTTCAGTTAATAATTTGAGGTCGTGGAGTCAGTTGGTTGCTCGAAGATGAGGGCTCGCAACCGTGTTTGAGGTTAGCGCCTTTTCCTTGCGTGTAATCAGTTAACTCGATTATACATACATCTTCTCCCGAGCAGGGCAGAGGAGAAAGAGTCAGAGAGTAAACAGGTACGAATCACGGGTACGCTTCTCGCCTCAAGCATCTCTTTTATTTATTAAACAGGCCAGGAAGCCGTTAATTCTACTGGTTACCCTGTGGTAACTAATTAAAGGTCAGAGCGGCCTTATATATCCGCAAGAGTGCACCGGGAACACAAGTAAGCCTCCGCTTCCGGCGAACTTGCGAATCGAATCCAGACTTTCATATCGCAATTACCGATCGAAATGCATCTCAACATATATAAAGTCTCTAGTCAGAATTATATTTTATAATCTGATCATTATTATCGTTTTCATAATCAGAATACTTGGCGAACTTTACTAATGAAGTGAAATCGCTGGCTACTCATATAATAGCTAAAGTTATTTTTCCGAGAACAAACTATTTTCAGTTCAATCTCATCTTTATTTAATTTGTTTAGTCCGATGTAATAAATCTTGGTTGCTGATTTGGAGTAAAATCTGCTCTTTGGATGACGGAATTTTTCCCCTGGGACTGAGCAGTGTCATTTAATAATTTCCTCGGGTGCGCGATCGCTAATGGCGCCGCAAAGTCCGGTTGAAAGCATGAAAAAAATCAGAACGCGACCGGTTGCTGTACTCGAAGCTCGAGGGTCGATCTTGGGGAATGCGTTGAAATGAAATCATTAGCGTCGCGCCACACGGTCTCAGCGCGCTGCTAATGGGGAACCATAAGGACTAAATAATGGTATTGTACCGATCGGATTTCTATCGTTAACAAGCCCAAGCGTCCGCGCTCTGGACGCGCATAAAGATCGCAATAGCAGTAACTCAGCCGCTCCCACAATGCGCTTGCGTTAACGCACTTCATTACCTGTCAATGACAGGAAAACCTTCACGGAAAAAATTTGTCCTGCAAAAAGTGTAGGAATAGTCCTGGAATCTTGGACGGGTATCAAAATCTTATAAATCTTGAATGACTTTTAATAAAAGATTTCAAACTTTTCAATACTAAATGCAAACGAGTCTTGTAATTCTTAATAACAGTCTAGGAAAAAAGTCTGGCATTTGGTATAAAAAGTTTAAGTAAGAAACCAAATTTAGTCCTCGACAAATTGCAGAAAATGCATGACTAATTTTAATTTAGTTGGAAAAAATATGTATAAATCTCTAAAGTGAAAAATAGCGCGCTGGTATTGGAGGAAGTCTTAGACAATCTAGGGAAATGTATCTACGATTCTACGCAGTCGCCAGTGCGCAATAAAGATGTCTGCAGCATTAGGTCAAAGAAGGCACATGTCTTCTAACCTTCTAAACGGTCACAACAACCGGGCGTGAAAACGTTAAACGTGATATTGTTTTGTTGATTCCACGAAGGATTAAAAGTGTATTTTGTGAGTGATAAGTTGCATTAAATGAGTATCCTTAAAAGTATGTAATGTTTCTACATTATTAAATAAATGGGTGATTGACAAAAAGTTAACCATTTTAAGTCTCTTCTATTTTTCACATTTCCTGTGATTAATTAATTTTTTATAAATATTTATGTAAAAAGTACTCACATCAGGGTACAATTTAGGAAAGTCTCAAAATATTAGACGACTTAGTTTACAAATTAAAAATAAAATTTTTTTAAAAATGTCATGTTACGCGATGTCCGAAACTACAAATTAAATAGAAAATTGCTAAATAATATCAAAAATATTTTCTTTAATAATTTGGGTTTATAAAAATCGATTGAAATTAGTTGCAAAAGATGATTATAGAGTAATAAGTTGACTCTTTTACAGTTAAAGATGGTAAAAAATGCTCCAAATTCTGTCCCCAAGTTTTGTGTCAGGTTTTATGAATTTGCTATTTTAAGATGAAACTTGAAGATCATAATTCAAACTATTCAAAATTATCGAACTATTATTTCAAATTTTTATTTAAAAAGAGGATATCTTGAAGCTGTGAAGCCAATATTAAATAAATCGCGCAATCACAGGTGTTTTCTATATTTTTAATCATTTTTACCTTTTCTTGGAATAGTTTTAAAATATTCTTCAAATATTTTTTCCGTCAAGGTCGAATGTCATGCATATATAACGTGAACGATGTTTATAAACTAACCATTAAATTTTTCTCCTTCATAAAATTTGACTGTAAGCAACTATTATCTTAATTCTTTTTGGAATTTTAGTGGGTTTCAAAACTCCATTCACAAAAATTGAGTTATTCATTTATTTTCCAGTTTTGTGAAAAAAATATTTTTTTGCTTATAACTTTTGCTTAAGTTAGAACTTTTTTTAATTGAGCAAAAGTTAAATTTTTTAACAATAATTTCATTAAAATTAAAATTCAAAAAATTGTAGTATTAGGTATGAAATGTCTTTAGTTCGCACTGGAGAAGAAAGTTATAGTTTTCTTAAACCTCAAAAAAATTTCTTCTCAGACTTTACAGCTGTTAAAAAAAAGGAAAAAACACTAAATTTACAAATTTTTAAGAAATGTAACGTCTCAGAAAAAAAATTCGAAATCTAAGGACATTGTGGCTTGCTTGTTCATTGCAACTAGTCGCATGTCATACATAAAATTAGAATAAAAATGTGTAATAGAAATGAACTGCTCGGGTAGATGAGGCAATGAACTTTCGAGTTCCAAATGCCGATAAATAATAATAATAATAATAATAGAAATGAACTGAATCTTAAAGAATGTAATTTTTCCTCATTTGAAAAAAATCTTATTTAAACAAAAGTTATTTATTTAAGTTATTTATTTAAACAAAGTTAAATTTTGCTAATTTTAATTTTGTATTAGCATTTAATACCAAAAACTGTAAATAAAAAAAATTACCATAATTTTCGCACTCATAGGGAAATTATTTTATATTCTGGGAATTCAAAATTTTTAACCTCATTAAAACACCGTAGGACCATTCTTGATTTTAAAAAGTCATCAAGGATTTTTATTTTTATTAAAACGTAACAACTTTTCATAATTAGCCATTTTTGATTTTCAAAATTGTTGTATTTTCGGCCCACTTTATTATACAACTCTCAAAAGTATGTGTATATTGAACTTTTGACGCTAATTTATAAATAATAAATTTAAAGTAATATGAATACTAAATTGAAATTATTTTACATTAAAAATAACCAAACGAAATACTTATTAGGGTGGTCCGAAAAAAGTCAAAATGATTAGATCCATTGGTAGTCGCACTAAAAAGTTTCTTTGTGACTTTAGGAACAAATTCCAAAAGAAAAAAACAATTTTAAAAAATTCCTCACCATTGGGCAAGTCTATTGAAAATTTTCAAATTTTAAATTTT
This sequence comes from Euceroptres primus, assembly GCA_037177015.1. NCBI lineage: Eukaryota > Metazoa > Arthropoda > Insecta > Hymenoptera > Figitidae > Euceroptres > Euceroptres primus. Next base: position 7,579 of record JBAGKK010495393.1, read on the forward strand.
TTAAATTTTTTGTGTACAGAAATTTTTTTTTCAATTTTTGTTTGTTAAAGTTTATGGAAATAAATAACCTTAGACGAATAAAAAGTAAGAACAAATTTTTTTCGTCGAAATATAATTTTTCAAAAAATAGTGGGAAATGCACTTTTGGTAATTTGTACCTAAAGATGCCAACAAATTTCTTGATGCTCTTTTTACTAAGCTAAAGAAACACGTACATATTTTTAAATTTCAACCAAATTGTTTTCTCTATTTTTTACGGTCCCTGAAACATAAGCCATTTCTACACAAAAAACAACCAAAATTTTCGATTCGTAATCCGTAATTTTCGATCCATCAGTCATCAACGGATTTTTATTTGAAACTTAAGAATATGTTCGTGTTTCTTTAGTTTATTAAAAAGAGCATTAAAAAATAAAAAATAGAAAAACATTTTTTGGCAAGTTTAGGTACCAATTAACAAAAGTGCATTTTTCGTCATTTTTTGAAATATTATATTTCGACGAAAAAATTTTTTTCTTACCTTTTTTCCGCCTAAGGTTATTCACTTCCATAAACTTTACAAAAAAAAATTCCATACACAAAGAATTTAAGAAACTCAAAATTTGAAAATTTTAATCCATTTGCCCAATGGTGAGAAATTTTTTGAAATTTTTTTTTTAGAATTTGTTCGTAATGCCACATAGAAAGTTTTCAGTGCTAATACCAATGAATCTAATTATTTTGATCTTTTTCGACCCACCCTAGTAGTTATCATACAACATTTCAATGACAAATGTTAAAAAAATATTTGAGGCTTATATAAGAAAATTAAATATGACTCAGGGCACGACAAGTTTTGGCCCGGCACTGATCGTTTCTCACTAGCGGTTAGGTTATAGAATTAGGTTTGTGTGTGTCAGATAAATGAAAAATGCGTTTCTCGCGTGTGACCTGTATAAACTTGTGATGTAAACATAAAACTACAAATCTGATGTTTGCTTCGCTGTACGTTTTTTTTTTTTACTTGCTTTTAGAGCCCTTCATATTTTTCCAGACTGTCTTGGAAATTATAATCGCTGCCTCTTCACTTTTTCTCAGACTGTTCTAGACATTTTAGTGGATCAATTTTTTTTTTAATTTAACCAAATCTCCTAGTCATTCCGGAACCTTCTGTTGTTTTTTCCATTACACGGAGAAAAATGGAGTGTCAAACTGACCCTCTGGAGGGCTGCCCTATAGTTAAACTTCAAATATATTCAGTCTAACTATCTAGAGTGTCAAACCGATTATCTACATGTTCAACTTGAATATTCAGATATTCAAGTTAATTATCTTAGAGGGCTATCCCATAGTTAAAGTGTCAGTTTATAATATTTTGGGGTCCATCCAAGATTCCCAGACTGAGTTCTACACTTTTTATAGAACAAATTTTTTCCGCGTACCTGCCTTCTTGGGAATTTTTCCAGGATTCATATACGAATCCAGTTAATTGAGAAATGATCCACTTTCTCGCCCCTTGAAATATTGGACCTGTGATTCATGTCATCCTAAAAAAACATTTTTATTAAATGAACTACTAATTCAGTTGAAATTAATATTTCAATATTTCCGTCTTTAAAAATAATATTACTTTCAATTTATTCGTAATAAATTATGAATAATAGCTTCTGTATAATAACTTATACGCGTAATAGTTTATGCATTTTCTCTTACAATGACGAAACATATTGACTGTCAGTTGAAAGTTACTGAGCAAGTCTTCAGTTGATAAAGCTCGAAGTAATTTAGAAAAGTAAATTGTGATTTTTCTAATGAGTGACAAGGCTTGGCAATGTCTTTTACAACCAATTTCTCGTTGCTTTCTTTATGTTCAGCGCAAAATATGAAACGTAACGCTCCATTAGATCTGATGTTGGCAATTAACGAGTTTCCAGTTTAGCATGAGGCCATTAACGGATTTGTAGTGCGACTATTATAGGACGCGTGGGTAACTTGCAGACCACTGACGTCATTGGTACCAAACGATATTGCATTCAGGTCGAACTGACATTCACACGAGACCAAACTGACGTTGACTAGCTCCGAAGAGAGCGACTTGATTGAAAGTAACGACGACGGCCACGGACGTGTTGTACGCATTTACTGTCTTGTCTCCCACTGTACTAACGCTAACTTAACTATATGCCCCTGGATTACCAACTCTTTGGCCAGTTAGTTTCACTATTGTGAAAATCATTTCTTTAATCAGAAGTGTAAATAGAAGGGTCTCGCACAAAATCCCGACTTTACGATTTTTTAAAACCTTGAAGCGGAAATTTCTCTCACATGGAGAGAAAGTTATTCTGTATTTTTTTCAGATTTTTTATAAATTGTTTTGAGCCCGTGTAAAAATTTCTCAGGGCATTCCCTAATATTGTTAATAACTGGCCAGTTTTTGTCGAGGAAACCGAATTTCATTCAGCTAGCTAGGTGTTATCAAGTTACTGAAGCTCTTGTATAGCTCGTCAAGTTAATCTTTTTTCCCGACCAGAACATCTGTCTAGTTTTGAAATTGGCACTGCCTAAGAGCCCTTTACAAATAATTTTATAGTTTTCCGTGGCGCTATAATCGTTTCATCAGTGCCCTAACCTAACATTTTCATCAGTTTGTTTGATCGGTGTTTGCCAAAAAGTGTGCAAATAATTATTCGATATTCGAAGAAACGATCATAATTGAAGACATGAGAATGACAACTCGATGAATACCATTTGAAGTTGGCCTCTGCATTAGATTAATTTAACTATTACTTAGGGACCAACTTTAAATCGTATTTAATATCTGCATTACTGTAAATTAGTAAAAGAATTAAATTCTGAAAAATATGTTTTCTAATACATATTTTAAAAACATAACCTCTTCATGGTTAATCTAAAATAATATTTGTTTGCGATTGGAAATCATTGTTTATACATAAAAATCATTTTTTGGGTACTAATTAATATAAAATTTTTAAAGAAATAAATATTTATTATTAGTTCCAGTTTAGAAATGGATGATCTTTATCAATTCATCAATTTTATCATATTTTTATCCATTGAAGAAGATCCACTCCTACGAGAAGAGTATTCACCAAAATAAGATGAAGATTCTTCAGTTTATATACTTCGGCATTATACAATAAACGAATAAACGTTAATGTATATGATTACATCATTTAATAAATTAAATATTATAACTCATTAATTTGATGAATTCTGTAGATTTTATAACTAAAAACATTGTTTACTTACTCTTGGAAGGAATAACTGAATTTTATGAATAAAATTGAATGAAATTTTATTCATGAAATTCATTTCTTCATTCCGAAAGTAAGTAAAAACATTTTTGTAATAATTTTTAAAAACCTAAATATTTTATCTGTCCAGTAACCTTACATTACTACTGGAAAGGACATGGACAGTTTAGCTAGACAATAACTTAGCCAAATTAACGTAACAATCCATGCCAGTAACTTTAAAGTGCCTTGAAAGTGATTAGCGCAACTGGGCAGTGCTTTCCTACTTTCCACGACAAATTTCTATACAGGAGGTCGCTAAAGTTGTTTTTTTTTGTCGGAAACGTGACCTCAAGGGTGTAATAATTTTTATTTTCTACAGTTTTACATATTTCATTAAAACTAATGGTAATATTTCTTCACAGAGGTGTGCGAATTCTCTAAAATTTTTGTAATCATGAATAAAAATTTTTAAATGAGTGTTTAACCACCTTAAAGCTTAGATTTTGGGATAAATTTAAGTTTTGTTGGTGAAAATCAACCCTAATTTTTTTAAAAACATTTCTTCACATAAGTGTGCAAATTCTCTTAAATTTGTGTAATAATGAATGAAAAATTTTAAATGAGTGTTTAACCACCCAGATTTTGGGATAAATTTAAGTTTTGAGGGTGAAAATCAACCCTAATTTTTTTTTAATATACTCAGAGGGAATATTTATAATGTAATTGACAAGAACTTCCTGTACCATAATCAACAATTGAACTCAATTAATTTAACAAATAAAAAGTTTTTTTCTCTCTCCCTAACGCTGTTGGAACGGTCTCTATTGAGTCAAATTTTATGTAAAGTTTGCTCTTTACACAAATTGGTTTTGAGAAGTTGTATTTCCTTTCCCCTTTAACAAATATTATAAACACAGACATTAAGCCGAGACTTTGATAATGTTCTAAAAAAAACAATTTTTCTAATAGAGCGGTTCTTAGTCACCCAACAAACAAAAGTTTTTAAATTAAAAATTTCTTAAACATTAATAAAATCGCCTAAATCTTGAAAATAGTAAAGGCTTAAATTGAGAAAAATACGTTTTAGTTGAAAAAACTCCATATAAATATATACACTAGGAACGGTTTCAGTAATCGTGTAGTTTGTTAATTGTAACAACACAACCTTTTTTCTTTCGGCAACTTCTTATAGGTATTTGTATCTATTAATATAGATTTTTTATTAACTAAAAAATGGTTTCCTCAATAAAACCTGTACTATTTTCAAAATTTGACCAATTTTATTAACGTTTAAGAAAATTTTAATTTAAAAACTTTTTATTTAGTAAATTAATTGAAGACATGAGAATGACAACTCGTTAAAGACCAGTTGAATATGCGGCCCCTAAGTAATAGTTAAAATAACCGAATTCAGGGACCAACTTCATTGACTTTTACCGAGTTGCCATTTTCATGTCTTCAATTGAATTCAATTGTTCATTACGTTACAGGAATTTCTTATCAATTACGTTATAAATATTGCCTGTGAGTTTCATACTTTTTAAAAAAATGTTGGGGTCGATTTTGACTCCCGAAACTTAAATTTATCCCAAAATATTTACTTTTACGATTTTAAATACTTTAAGGATGTTAAACACTCATTTAAAAATTGTAACACCCTTGAGGTCACATTTTCGACCAAGAAACAACTTTGGTGACCTCAAAAAAATTTTTTTTAAATCTGAAAAAATAAATAATAACTTCCCCGCCATGAGAAAGAAATTTCTGCTTCGAGGTTTTGGAGAATCGAAAAATCGGGATTTCGTGCGCTACCCAAGTAAACAATCTCTTTTAAATATTTAAATTTCATCCAGGTACCAATTTCAGTCTCTATAGCGTTTCAGTAACTTTTTCTACATTTTTTTTTTTACAAACTCTCAACCCAAAATTTGCCAACACAGGGATCACAGTCAGGCCCCTACTCCTCTTTTTTCCCTATTTCTCCCTATTTTTTCTGAAGATCCCTGAAAATCCCTGTTTTTGAGAATTTTCGCCCCTTCTCCACTTTTTTATTCAAAGTACCATTTAATTTTTCAAGAAATATAATAAATAGAAACTTATGACCTACAAAAACGCATGCCACAATATTAAAAGCTCAGAGATTCAGAGTGTTCTAGAATTTTGTAGAAACTTCAAAACTTTTCCCAAATATTTTAAAGTTTTCTAAAATATTGTAGACTGACTCTAAATCTTTCGGACTCTAAATATTCAAAATTTTCTTTTCTGGGTTCTCCTATAATATTATGACATTTTAAAATATCTCCAAAAATTGTTTAAAATTTCCAAAAATATATTAAACTGTTCCAAAATCTTCCAAAATTTGCCAGAATATTCTGCACTTCAGAGTTCTGCTTAATCTTTTAGAATCCTTTAAAATCAGCATAAGACTCTCATAATCTTTAAGAATCTTATAAACTCTTTTCAAAATCTTTCTAAAATTCTCTAGACTTTTCAAAACTCTTTTTAAAAAATCTGGAAGAGATTAGCAGATATTATAAATTTAGGGCAGAATTCAAAAGATTGTTTAGGGTTCTAAAATATTTTTAAACAGTCTAGTTTGAAAAATCATAATAGGTTTTGGGGTGTTTTCGAGATTTTAGAACTCTGAAAAAGAATGGATATCTCTGTAAGGGTTTTAAAAAATCCTGGGAAAGTTCAGAAGGTTCTAGACTATGCTGGAGGGTTGTAGACGATTCTGAAAGAATCAGGAAATCTCTTAAAGATTCTAAAACATTAAAGATTCTAGAGGATTTTGAGGAATTTAAGGTGATTTAACGAATCTACAATAGGTTGGGTCGAAAATAAAAAATTTAGAATTCAAAATTACTACAACGCGGAAAGGTAGCATATTAGGGTCCTAAAAAAGCATAATTAATTTGAAGTTGATAGATACATATCTTCAGCACTCTCGTTTACAAAATATGTTAAAAAAATTTCTTGTCTTCAGAGTTCCAAAGTTTTTTTTGTTTTCAATTTTTTTATGTTTCTGGGGGCCAGAAGAGTCTTTCCAATTTTTTGCAGACTTTAATCATTTATTCCCAGGGGGATAATTTAATAGAACCCTGCAATTTAAAGAAAATGTCGAACACCTGTGAAAATATCAGGAGAATTTTTTCGGGTTTGTGAGAACTTTCTGGTGATAAAAATACCCTAAAAAAATGAAGACTTCCGAGGAATTGAAATTGGAAACATAGCAAATTTTGAAAATTTTGAATTTTCTATTTAATGAAATTGTTTTTCAACGTGAGTTTAGAAATCATTTGGAGCATATGTAAGCTTTTTAATTATAGAAATACGTTAGAAAAAAAAATTAACAAATCCAAGGAATCAAAATTGGCAATGCAGCAAATAAAAAAATTTTCACAATATTTAAAAAATTTTCTGCGTAGCCAATTTTGACTCCTCGGATGTGTTAATTTTTTTTCTAACGTGTTTCTATCATTAGAAAGCGTATACATGTTTCAAATGATATCTAACCTCATATTAAAAAACAATTTCATTAAATAGAAAATTCAAAATTTTAAAAATTTGTTGTGTTTCCAATTTCAATTACTTGGATATCTTGATGCTTTTTCTAGTACTTATCGCTAGAAAGTTCTCACGAACCCGAAAAAATTCTCTTGTTATTTCCACAGGTGTTAGACGTTAATTAAAAGGCTATAAAAATTTCAGATGTTTAAGACTTTCAAAAACGTGAAAAAATTAGCACACACGAAAATATGAAACCTATGAAAAGAAGAATTTTTTCAAACCCTTTTTGCTCACGTGCAATTAGAAGGCGTTCATCAATCCACATCAAATTAATTACATTTTTTACCCTCTTAACCTGAATCAGTTAAAAGTATCTGATTGTCAAATTTGACTGATTCAAAAAACAAGAAGTCAGACACTGAAGATCAGTTAAAATCTATTGATTCAATAAATTAAACGGAAGTGACTGATTTAATCAGTAATCTTCGAAAATTGGCGCTCGACTGCGAAACTACTAATTATTCAGTCAAAAATCCACTTAAATCCACAAAAATCCATCGGTTGTTTTTGGAGAAATGCGCATGTGGACAACGCATATTTTTCCGCTGTATTTCAAATAAAAAAAATTGAAAGCTTTAAATTTAAATCCATTAATATTTTAATTGATATTACACGTTCAAAAGTTAAAATATTAAAAATTTTAATTAATCCTTACATGAATACGAAAATTATCGTAAATATGGAAAAAATCTACCATAACCCACGTACTCATAGCAAATTGTTTCAAATGCCACAATTTAAAATTTCGGAAGCGAAATATCAGTTAAAAATATTAACAGATTTCACTGCTTCAACTCAGTCTCTCTTAAATTTTTATATTTTAAAATTAAGCGTGAAATGAAAAACTTCTAATTTTATGAAATCAAATCAATTTAATTATTAGACCGTGTTCACAGTACATTCAAATGTACTAAGTACGAATAACGTCATGAATATGCAAATGCATAGTAATG
>JBAGKK010495404.1:0-15336 GCA_037177015.1 Euceroptres primus
GTTGGGGACTTTTTACAGTATGTTTGTAAAGCCATCCCCAACGTATCTATGAAAAAAAGCTACTATTCCCGATTTTTCTTTTTTTTTGAGTGAAATTTAGTCTTCGTTGACTGGACTAATGGGCTTCTGGAAAAAAAAAAGAAAAAAATGAAAGACCTCGTTTCTCAAGATTGGAAGCCAAGCTGGTTCCCGGATTTGACATAACTCTGAATGTATCGTACCGTAATAGGGTTATGAAAAATTGTACACCGCGTATCGTAAAGTGGCATTAATGACTATGAGTAATAAGCGTTGAAATTAGCTGTGGTCGTTCTAGTGTTAAGTCGCGGATCTAAACGAATAAAGCTGCACACGAAGGTACAGACTTAGGTTTCCGAAGGAACGTTGTTAGGTTTTAGTGCTCACTGCATCTATAAGGCCAACATTTTCTCCGTTGATTTGTAGAGCGTGGCAATGTGCGTTGTTTTATCTGTGTCCAACCTGGAGAGCGAACCTGCCCAGTAGTTATTTAACTATAATGGAAGATTTATCGGCACTCTGCATCAGCGAGAGCTCCCTTATAAGCAAGATGCGCGAAATTCTTGATCATATACTGGGTGTTTTAATACTTCCCTATTGGAACTAAAACATTTATTGAAAGTCCTTTCGTGAGCAATAAAAATAGCAGTAAAGAGCAATTAGAAACGAATTCTCCGGATCAATTTATACTCGTGTTTCCGTGTTGAAAAGTACATTCTTCCGAACGACTTCGAGAGCCGGAACAAGGCGATATATATTCTTTCCTGAAGAAGTAAAGCACGAATATTGTTTTTCGCAAGGTATTTTCACAAATCAAATAATACATAATGCCGTGCAATTATATTTGTTTGATGCTAAGCGGAAATGAACCTCAACTTTTTATTCAACTCGTCGATAATTTCATACTATTTCAGAAAAATCGCTTTATCATCTTCGCTATGTATAGTAAAATGGCAAACATTGCTAACAGTGCAGATTAACAAAACTGTAAAACTAGGAAGGCAATCCAGACGAGGCGAGTGATTTTGTAAAATGTAGGCGTGATTGATCGTCGGCGTAAAAGTTACCATAATGAGAAAAGAATGAAACTGGCAGCATTAGGCTTCTAAAAAAAGATTTAGCTTCATAATCGCGACCCACGTCATGATTAGGAAACAATGATTGAAAATGTATGAAAATTAATTGGCTTCTAAGTCTTTTGAGAAAGATTTACAAGCCTGGAGAAACTTTGTTGGCAATTGTTTATTGAATAAACAATCATGATTTCTGAAAAATTTTAAATATTTAAATTTTATGCAGCTAACAAAGAAAGTTGCCCAATTGATCTTTTCTTTCCGGGTCAGATCTCTGTGACAGCGAACCCGTGAAATATCATCTTGGAATTTTATGCAGCGACCCAATTTTCGAGATGGATTTTCTGGGTCGCCGAACCAATTTCCCAAGGTGCGAGACTACATACATACAATATGCAATGGAGAATCCCGTTCTTACAGGGTTTCTAGAGCCTCAGGAAGCGGAAGTGGAATTACGTACTTTAAACAGCGAGACAACTCAAGGTATGTATCTCTGTCGGTTGGCTGGCCAATGTGGTGGGATCTAACATTGATGGGTATGTGCGCGTAAGTATACGTACATGCATTATGACTGACATGTATCACGCGACATGCTCAGGCGTTTCTTCAACTGGCTTCCTAATCCGGTTAAATGATGGCAGTGGCAGCTCTGTGGCTGCTCGGCTTCGTTCGATCATTCTCCTCCAAGGCGTTACGAGGGCGTTCAACTTCATGCAAGCTGTTAACGTATATGACGTATAGTACATTCCGCAAATGAGGATTTTATTATTCTTATAGGAAGGATTTTATCTACATTGTTCTATAATTATGATCATGATATTGAAGTTTCAACGTTTAAGATCGAAAAAAAATACCAGATACTAAAAATTTGATTGTTGATAATCACTCTGATCGATGCCCAAAGCTTCCACAAAAAGTTGCATCCCCGTAACAAATGCGGAAACCACCCTTATTTCACCCTAAAGATTGAAAAAATTCCGAAAAATTAGCCTAACATCAATACTAACAATTTGATTGTTGATAATAACTCTGTTCGATGCCCAAAGCTAACACAAAAAGTTACATCCCTCTATCATATGCGGAAACCACTCTTAATTCACCCCAAAGATTTAAAAAATTCTGGAAAATTACTCTAACATCAATATTAAAAATTTGGTTGCTGATAAATATTCTGTTCGATGCCTAAAGCTAACGCAAAAAGTAGCATCCCCCTATCAAATGCGGAAACCACCCTTAATTCACCCCAAAGATTAAAAAAATTCCGGGAAATTAGCCTAACATCAATACTACAAATTTTATTCCTGATAATAACTCTGTTCGATGTCCAAAGCTACCACAAAAAGCTGCAGCCCCCTATTACATACGGAAACTACCCTTAATTCACCCCAAAAATTCAAAAAATTCCGGAAAATTAGCCTAACATCAATACTAAAAATTTGATTGCCGATAAACTCTGTTTGATGCCCAAATCTAACACAAAAAGATACATCCCCGTATCGTATGCGGAAAACACCCTTATTTCACCTCAAAGATTTAAAAAGTTCCAGAAAATAAGCCTAACATCAATACTAAAAATTTGATTGCCGATAATAACTCTGTTCGATGCCCAAAGTTAGGGCTTAAATGCCCAAACAAAAAGTTATGCCCCCCTATCATATGCGGAAACCACCTTTATTTCTCTCCAAAGATTTAAAAAATTCCAGAAAATTAATACTAACATCAATACTAAAAATTTTATTGCCGATAAACTCTGTTTGATGACCAAAGTTAACACAAAAAGTTACATCCCCCTATCGTATGCGGAAAATATCCTTATTTCACCTCGAAGATTTAAAAAGTTCCAGAAAATTAGCCTAACATCAATACTAAAAATTTGATTGCCGATAATAACTCTGTTCAATGCCTAAAGCTACCACCAAACGTTGAATATTTCTATAAAATGCGAAAACCACCCTTATTTCACCCTAAAGATTTAAGAAAATTCGAAAAATTACCCTAACATTAATACTAAAAATGGTATGGTTGATAATGACTCTGTTCGTTGCCCAAAGCTATCACAAAAAGTTGCATTCCCCTAGCACTTGCGGAAACCACCCTTATTTAACCCCAAAGATTAACCCCTTCACTGTGTAGACCGAAAATCACAAAGTGGGCCCAAAATGTGTGAAATGTTCTACTAGATGGATTTCATTGAAAAATGGTACTAAGAGGTTATTTGGGTCGCTGAATACAAATTCGAGGTCAAATTTCGAAATTTCAAAATGGCTGATCCAATATGGCGACCAAAATTTTCGAAAAATCCAGTGAGTTGACGGATTAAATCCGTCAAATCCGTCGGATTTGATTAAAAATTGGTTTTAGGGGGTCATTTGGGTTGCTGCATATGAATTCAAGGTCAAAATTCAAATTTTCGAAATTGCCGATCCAATATGGTGACCAAAAATTTTGAAAAATCTAAGGAGTTTGCGGATTTGGATGAAAATTGTTGGCACTAGATGGTTATTTGGGTCGCTGAATACGAATTCAAGGTCCAAATTTGAAATTTCTAAAAGGCTGATCCAATATAGCGATGATGAAAATTGGTGCTAGGGGGTTGACTTGACACTGTTAGTTCCCTATGACAACGGCTAATGGATTTTTGAATATGGACATCAGATTTGTTTCCAGTGAACCGAAAAAGCACTTTGTATCGACTCTCGTTGAAAGCTGCAAATTCATAAAGATAAAGATCTCTATAGTACCAATTTTTATCTAAATCCGCTAACTCATTAGATTTTTCAAAACTTTTGGTCGCCATATTGGATCCGCCATTTTGAATTTTGGAATTCTGATGCCAGATTCGAATTCAGAGACCCAAAAAACTTTAAAACACCAAGTTTCATGAAAATCCACTAATTTTGCGTAATTTCGATCAGCCATATTGGATCCGCCATTTTGAATTTTGGAATTCTGATGCCAGATTCGGATTCAGAGATCCAAAAAACTTTAATACAACAAGTTTCATGAAAATCCACCAATTTTGCGTAATTTCTATCAGCCATATTGGATCCGACATTTTGAATTTTGAAATTCTGATGCCACATTCGGATTCGGAGACCCAAAAAAACTTTGTGCACCAAGTTTCATGATAATCGAAGTCTACTTATTTTACATGACGCATATTGCGTCAAAACGCACTCTTGGCCACTTTTTTTTTTACGCAATATGCGTCATACACTGTCAACGGGTTAAAAAAATTCCGCAAAATTGCCCTAACATCCAAACTAAAACTTTAATTCCTGATAATGACTCTGTTCGATGCCCAAAGCTAACACAAAAAGTTGCATCCCCCTATCAAATGCGGAAACCACCTTTACTTCACTCCAAAGATTCAAAAAATTCCTGAAAATTAGCCTAACATCAATATTAAGAATTTGATTGCTGATAATGAATCTGTTCAATGCCAAAAGTTAAAGCAAAAAGTAGCATCCCCCTATCAAATGAGAAAACTACTCTTATTTCATTTCAAAGATTTAAAAAATTCCGTAAAATTAACCTGACACACGGAGAAAAATGGAGTGTCAAACTGATAATCAAATGATAAATTTCTAGTATCTTGTATTTTTTTTGTTTTTTTTTTATCTTAAACGTTGCAAACTTCAATATCATATTATGATCCCTGAACAATTCCCTCTCCAAAACTTATAGCTGTGGCCCAAAATTTCTCAGGAATATCAGAAGTCGATCGCGAACCAATAAGTTGGTCTTTGAATTTTTATGCAAATTGGCGAAACTTTAGTGCTTGGTGCACAAGAAACCATTGGTGTCAATTTTGTTGCATCTCATTTTGAATAATTTAAAACAATTGAAATTTTCATTGAAAAAAGAAAATAAAAAATTGTAAAGATTCTGGAGGATTTTAAAGGATTATGGGAGTGTTTTAAAGATTTCAAAGAATTTTAAAAGATTTTGGACTGGAGCAATTCTACCCTATTACGCCACTTTTTAATTGATTCCGCCAGTATTAGACGGTTATGGAAGAGTTTAAAAGATTCGGAAAATTGGAAAATATGGGAAATTTCAGAAAACATTCAAAGAGTTTTTGAATGTCACAAGTTTCTATCTCTCATAATTCTTGGAAAATTATTCGGAACTCAATGGAAAAAGAGAAGAAAGGGGAAAAAAGGAATAAAACTCTCAATAAAAAAGATTTTAGAAGATTTGAAGAACAATAGGGGAAAAGGGAAAAAAAGGAATAGGGGACTGACTGTGATTCCTGTATTGAATTAACATTTGGGATTCAATTCTGCTTTCTGAAGAATTCATTAATCCATCTTCTTTTTTAATTCGTATTTCATCATTCACATGAATGAACTAAATTTGTTTAAATCTGAACAAATGCGAAAATTGGCATTGAAGAGAATTTCTTCATCTCATAGTTAATAATATTTTTCAATAATGTCCTTTTTGCATCAAGGACTACTTATGTGGTTTAATTGAGATTAGGAAGCTTCTTTGATGAATCGATTGATTACCATAAGTAATTTTGCAAAGATACACTTCTAAATCAAAATTACCTCGCACGTGCCAGGAAGCAGTGAAGAATCTTACCACGTGTACCTAATACCCATGCCTCTAATGAATTTTTCGCAACCATTAATAACAACAAATCAGGTGTTCTTCGTTAAAATTCGCCTGTATCAATTTTAGTATATGGCATTGCAGTTCCTCGGTCTGTTGGAGATTCTGCTACTTAAGAACGCATTCCGGTTGTCTCGACTACGATCATGATTCGTTTACTTATATCCGCAAAAGCTCTTAACGCGACCAAGCGTTCCCTCAAAGTAATGTTTAATTGAATCATGTACAGTTTTAATTAAACGAACCCCCGGAAAAGTCTTATCTAATACCACCAGCAGTATTTTTAATTCATATTAATATACAAGCTGCTTTAACGTTAAATTATAACATCAAACATAAATTAAGAAATTTAATCTCTGAATAATCGCAATTAAAATTGCTAATATTTGATACAATGTATCCAGTCCGATGCACTGATGTAATAAGTGTGCAGGTCCCCTTGCGTGGGGCACGCACATCTGGATTTGAAAAAAGGGGACCCATAAAGTGGGGAAGGAGCAAAAGTAGGGAATTTAGCGAAGCATGGCAGTTAACATCCGTTTCCGCAGGATGTGTATTCGACGCTTCTTTCAGGATCTGACCCGCCTCCGATTTGTCCCGGAGTTAATTAGACATATATGACTAGTTACGATATAACTCGAAACGATGGAAATAACTGAAAAAATTTCAACGCCAAAGCCTCGACGAATCAAAACCACCAAGGGCTGATCTGACTTTAACTTTACTGTCCGCGATAGGAACTTGTTTCTGTCTTGAAATGAAATCTGAAACCGATACGACTGGTAAGGAGCGATACTGTTCTTGGTTTCTTGTGACTTAAGATTTGCAGAAAACACGCTTTCCCGCATCTCGCAAAAACTGCCATAAAGTATCAAGTGCGCGGGATCCTAGCTTATTATTATCAAGTTGTAATGGATACAGGTCATTCAGGACGAATGTTTCCATTTACGCACCAGTCTATAACACGATATATTTTATTCAGAATTCATATAGAATTTATAGAATATTTCAAATAATTGTCGAATATTTCCAATTAATTATAGAATATTAACTAATCAACATTTAAGATCTTCCATCTATAATTTAATCTTTTGGGTATTACGGATATCAGCATTCGACAAAAAAAAAAATGCCAAGATGTGGGCGCTTTCTAATTCACTTTATCAGATGAAGTCCAGACACACCTAATCAAAATAACTTATCAGACTTTTTGATATTATTGCACGCATTTGCGTAGGAAATATATTTTTTTTACTGTTTTTTACGATCGTGTGAATTTATTGCGAGATAAATCAGACTCAACGTAACAAGGCAAGTAAAGAAGGTAACGTGATTACTGATTAGTTCCTGCCGTATATTTTATAGAGACGATAATATAGCCGCGGTTGAGGTAAGTATAAAAGGATAAGCGTTAAATCCGTAAACTCTATGTTTCTAAGCCTACATGATTATCGCCTTTTATTGGCAAAAAGCAATGTATATAAAAAAGAAATTTCAATACTTACTTCTTTTAAAAAACATAAAGAAATTCACAAGGCTTTCAGATGCAAATTTTAAGTGATTAGGCACATAAAAGGTTAGTAAAGTGTAATTAAAAAAAAGAAGGAAAAAAACGAGAGGGGATATTTAAATATTACGTAAATTTAGAAGAAAATTATGCAGTGAATATATTAATACGATCCACTTCAAAGTTTCCATGTACATGTAATAAATGCCATTAGAAATAGATATTAGAAGCCTTATAAAAGATCGAATGAATCAGTCACCTGTAAGTAACCTATAAATAATGCATCGGATTTTTTTCCCCCTTACTAAAGAAGTCACGTGTCTAAATATTGACGACAATAGTAATTATATGTAAATAGACTATGCAAAATAAATTCAGGATTTCTTAACCCTAGATTGTCACACCTTTATTTCGAACGAGGCTGTCACACCGGGTCACCAAAAATGACTTTTTTGGTTCAAAATAACGTACAGCCCACAAATATTGACACAAAAAATAGTAAAAAATTTTTTAAAACGGCTGATAAAATTTTCCAAAGAAAAAAAATGGTTATTATTTCTATTTGACGTTCTCGGTGCTCGTTAATAATAGGAAAATCGTTGCAATCGCCTTCGTTTCATAGAGTAACAATGGTAAAAGATGTTCCACCATGATATAATAAACAACAAAAATTTTATAATGGAGAAAATTTCTCTTAAGGTTATTCTTGTTAATATTATAAACAAATTTAATAAACAAATGCATTATTCAGGCACTCGTCGACAGAAAAATTCGTTTTTTTCGATATCAGTTGTTTTAATTAGGAACTTCATGATAATTTCAGCAAAACTGATAATTTGTTGATAAATTTTATGATTTTTTAAAACAAACTTAATAAACAAATGCATTATTCGGGCATTTATCAACGGAAAAACTCGTTTTTTTCAATGTCAGTCCTTTTAATTGGGAATTTCATGATAAGTACAGTAACGTGCATAATTAGTTACTTAATTTTATGTTTTTTTAAAACAAATTGCAGGCCTTTTCCATGAAAAAATTCGTTTTTTTCAATGTCAGTCCTTTTCATTGGGAAGTCCATGGTAATTTCATCAACACTAATACTTATTTGATAAATTTTATAATTTTTTAAAACAAATTTAATTAAAAATGCATTATTCGGGCATTTGTCGACGGAAAAAATCGCTTTTTTCAATGTAAGTCCTTTCAATTGAGAACTTCAAGATAATTTCAGCAACATTCAAAATTAGTTGATTAATTTTATGTTTTTTTTAAAAACAAATTTAATTTTAAAAATGCATTATTCAAGCATTTGTCCATGGAAGAATTCGTTTTTTTCAATGTCAGTCCTTTTCATTGGGAAGTCTATGGTAACTTCATCAACACTTATACTTAGTTAATAAATTGTATGATTTTTTAAAACAAATTTAATTAAACAATGCATTATTCGGGCATTTGTCGACGGAAAGACTCGTTTTTTTCAATGTTAGTTCTTTTAATTGGGAACTTCATGATAATTTCAGCAATATTCATGATTATTTGATAAATTATATGATTCTTTTAAAACAAAATTAATAGATAAATGCATTATTTGGGCACTTTTCGACAATAAAATTCTTTTTTTTCATTCACAGTATTTTCAGTAGACTGCACCATAATAATTCAACTTGGATTGCTCTATTCATTTTTTGTCATACAATTTATCAAATAATCACGAATGTTCCTGAAATTACCATGAAGTTCCCAATTGAAAGGACTGTCTTTGAAAAAACCAAACTTTTTCGTCGACAAATGCCCAAATAATGTATTTGTTTATTAAATTTGTTTTAAAAAATTATACAATTTATCAAATAAGTATGAGTGTTGATGAAATTACCATGGACTTCCCAATTAAAAGGACGGACACTTTAAAAAAACGAATTTTTCCGTCAACAAATGGCCGAATAATGCATTTGTTTATTAAGTTTGTTTTCAAAAAACATAAAATAATCAACTAATTATGAATGTTGCTGAAATTACCGTGAAGTTCCCAATTAAAAGAACTGACATTGAAGAAAACGAGTTTTTCCGTCGACAAATGCCCGAATAATGCATTTGTTTATTAAATTTGTTTTAAAAAAATCATAAAATTTATCAACTAATTATAAATGTTGCTGAAATTATCATTTATGGGCAAAAAAGGATGGTTTTTTCTTCTTATTCTGTACAAATTATCTTATCCATCATGTTCTTTAAAGAAAATTTGTCATCGCATATTTGTCTATAATTTTTTTAACTATTTATATAAACAAATGCTTATTATCGACATTTACTGGGAAAAAATAGTTTTTTCTGTTAATTGCCTTCAAATTATATTGACCATGATGTTTAGTAATGAAAATTTATCATCCAATATTTTATATGTATTGTTTAAAAAATTTATATGATCAAATGCTTATTATCGGCATTTATGGACAAAAAAAGATAGTTTTTTCTTCTAATTGTCTACAAACCATTTTGCTAATAATGTTGACCAATGAAAATTTTTCTTTTGATATTTGTTTATAATTTTGCTTAATATATAAAAAATATTGGATGATAAATTTTCATCACTAAACATCATTGTCAATATAATTTGAAGAACATTAGCAGAAACAACAATATTTTTTGCCAGTGAATGCCGATAATAAGCATTTGTTTATATAATTTGTTCAAAAAAATTATAAACAAATATCGACAGACAAATTTCCATTACTGAACATCACTGGCAAGAAGTTTTGTAGACAATTAGAAGAAGAAACGATATTTTTTTCCTATAAATGGCGATAATAAGCATTTAATCATATAAATTGTTTAAACAATACATACAAAATAAATTTTCATCACTAAACATCGTAATATAATTTGAAGACAATTAGCAGAAAAAACAACCTTTTTTCCAGTAAATGCCGTTAATATGCATTTGTTTATATCATTTGTTTAAAAAAATGATAAACAAATATTAGATAACAAATTTTCACTACTAAATATCATTGGCAAGATATTTTGTAGAAAATTAGAAGAAAAACAATCATTTTTTGCTCATAAATGCCTCATGAAAGTAGAAAAGGTCAATAAAGCATTTGGTCACATAAATGGTTTAAACAATACATAAAAAACATTGGATGATAAACCATCACTAAACTTAATGGGAAATATGATTTGAAGACAATTAGTAGAAAAATCGATAGTTTTTTGCCAGTAAATGCCGATAATAAGCATTTGTTTATGTAATTTGTTAAAAGAATTTTAAATAAAAATTGGATAAATTTTCTGTACTGAAGATCATTCACAGGATTGTACAGAATAAGAATAAAAAGACGATCCTTTTTTGCCCATAAATGCCGATAATAGGCATTTGTTTATACAATTTGTTTAAAAAATTATAAAAAAATATCGAATGACAAATTTTCATGATCAAGTCTCATCTTGACGATAAAAGCAAGCAATTTTAGCGTAGAAATATACTTTGCAAACGTACAATCCATAATGTTGACTATTTGTTAAAATAATTTGTTTATAACGATTAACTTCACAAGTCCACAATTATTTTTTCTTTATATACCCCTGTGCATTAAATACAGGCGATACTGAGCAAAACAAAAATCTTTTTAAAGAGATAAAAAAGGAAATCGTAAAAATCGACATTTTTTCTGTTTGCATTAACATAAATATTTAAACAAACAAAAATTCAAAAATCAGCTCTTATGGATCTCTTAAAAATTGAATGCTGAAGTTTTCTAAAAATAAAAATAAAAATCCAAGTTCGGTAAAGAATTGCAATCTACAAGCTATTTTAAGCATCGTTTTTTTATTTAACCCCACTGTGCAGTGTAATAGCCTAGGGCTAAATATTCGTTTTACTCGAAGAGGCTGAAAAAATCTATTTTTATAAATTTTTACAACACTTTGTGTAAGTAATAAATACGAAAATAAATTCCCAAAGTACATAATTTATAATTGGTGCAAGTAAAACTACCTTTAATCGGTTTACCAAAAAAAATTTTAATTCCCCTGAAAGAAATTGAAAACTTATTGAGGTTGAAATTAATTAATTAAACACATGTGTTAACATCAACCGTTTTTGATTCCAACGACAACTTAAGTTTATTAAGCTGACTTAATCCTGACACATGGCATCTGAACGTGAATCAATGGATTTTACGATCAATAAAGTACAGTGCTTCAAGGCATTTTCTCAATGTAAATCCGATTATAAATATTTTCTCGATTCTGCTGATGATATTTACTTGAAAGTCGCAGTGTTTCAACGTAGATGAGTATATTTAAGAAGAATGAATTCTAAGAATATATCATCTGAACAAGTGCAAGGAAAACTGCACTGATGGTGCAGTTTTCTGCGTATCAGCATTTCTCGATTAATAATGACGTCTGATTTGAAATCCAAGAAATGTGGAATATCTGCTATATGAGAGATTCTTATGGCTTATCGAGAGGTCTTCTATACAGGTTGGTCAACCGACTGCTTTGCATGCAAACGAGACTCTCGTGACTTGGTTTGCCTTCTGGAGGTCGTCAACTTGCAAAACTCGTTCCCTCTGATATTTTTGATTTTGCAGACTTGTGCCAACGCGCCAAAAGTCACGCCATCTCGCAACTGTCACCGTTTGTATATCAGTTTTGACGAATAGTGACACAGTATATGAACAAGAAACAAATATAGGCAAACTGTATAATATTTCAACCATCAAAACCACAAAGTCAGATCAATGATGAAACTCGTTTTATGTTGCGGGTTCTCCTTATGATTTTTTAAAAACAATCCTTACAAGCAAGAATATTTTTTGCTAAAATATTACCTCGTTTGGAAAGGTTTATTGCTTCAGTTTCACAGACCATAGAGGATACTTAAACTTAGAGAGGGGAACTTAATATTGTAATTACTGCTGTCAGATAGTCGAAGTACTTTGTCACGGTAAGAAAATTATTCAACCTTATGTGTTGATGCAACTGAGTACCCGTAAATCAGTATAAATATTAAGGATTAACTAATCAGTCATTTCGCAAGAAACCGACTTAAAAAAAATTGAATGTCTACTTAATGATTTATGCAATATTTCCGTTTGTATGTAGCGATTGTCATTATATTTGAGTTTCAAAAATTCCTCTTAGATAAATCATCAGCAGAATTTAAAAAGCTAATGAAGTTGACTTGAGGTAATGGAATCCTCGCGAGTGCTGCTAAATAATATTCTTATAAATGCGACTCCTGCATTTATTGTTGAGATTTTTTTGATTGATATACAGAAATACTATGGAATCTCGTTCTAACTAAATGCCATGGTCGTTTCTTACACTTGGGTTATTGTTATTATGCGTCAGAATGGCAATCACTTCATCGTGAAACGTCATACAGTAATTACACGAGAGCTATACACATCCTCTGCCAAGATGGATTATTTGATCACATACGAATACTGCATCAGAAGTTCATTTCAATTCGTTAGTCAAATACCTTGAGGCAAGTTGAAGAGCACAAAGTTAAGAAATTCCTTTCAAAATTTCTCACATTGTCAGATTTAATGAACGATTAAGCCCCAGACTTTGGTACTGTTCAGAAAATTCATTTTTCGATTACAAATAGTTCTTAGTCGTTCAAACAGAAATAAAAAATAAAATAACAATGTACTTACGTACATTATTTCTGTAAAAATATCCAAAATCTGGACTCACCTGGAACACAAGAACAATGTTTTCATTAGTATCAAGTCCAAGATCTAAGTACGTGTTTCTATGATAAATGTAGACCTTATTGTAGGTTGGAAAACAGGAAATAAATTAAAACATAATCACTAGAATTCAAGTTGCTAAAACATTCAGTCAACACATTAACTCTTGTTTCCTCAATCTATTACCAGTTAATTCCAATTCCCATAACTCATCTGATTTCTTTCCTCAATCTCATTAGCTTAATCGTACTGTCCAATAAAATTCTTTTACATAACATTTCACGCAAAGAAAACCATTCAAGTGTCGAATAAATCATAAGAGAATGTAATTTGTAGTTCAGTCAAAGAAAGCCTGAGTGTTTTACGATTCCCTTTAGGTGATGAAGCTCCCCACCACTTTTCGTCAAACCCGCATATTAACCCGTCTTAATCTAAACTTGAGTGGTATTCTCTTGAGCATGATTTTATGTAGTTATCACCTATCCTCGTGCGAGGGCCGATATGCATTTCACACCCGGAGATGTAAAACGTACGTAAATCGTCAGTGTGGGTCGAAAATTGACACGTTCGACCTCCCACGGTCCAAGTCACGAGGAGCCTCGTGCGAGGAACTTTCGAGCTTATTTATAATACCTACTAGTAAATCATGAATCCGTAGGCGTTCTATTCGAATCCGAGACTTTGACTCAACAAAGAGTACGATAGAGATATAGAGGAGTGAGAAAGAGAGAGACAAAGACAAGGGATTCGTTCCACGAGTTGGCACTTAACGTTCATCGACTTCTCCTTTCGATCGCGATCTACTACATCCTAGATCTAGAGCTGCTCGTTTTTTATAAATCTTTTATGACTCGACCCTAGCGATTATATCAGTGAT
This sequence comes from Euceroptres primus, assembly GCA_037177015.1. Lineage (NCBI taxonomy): Eukaryota > Metazoa > Arthropoda > Insecta > Hymenoptera > Figitidae > Euceroptres > Euceroptres primus. The sequence continues at coordinate 13,801 of JBAGKK010495404.1, forward strand.
AAAATTCATGTCAGATACGCGTATTACATCCGCGTATTCGGAGATAAAATCAAGGGCAATGTAAGACTTTCTGATTGAAATTGATTTATTTATAAAATCATTCATTCGGTTAAGGGTACGTGATACATAATAACGTCACGAATTACCGACGATTTTTTATTTACATTCATCGGGTTTATTAACCCCTTAACTACCGACCCAATTTCAAGAAACATGCCCAGACTGACGAAAATTCAAAATTTCAGTTCAAACTCCTGATGGGGATTTTCTGAATGTGAGTGGAGAAATGATCAAGAAAGTGTATGTCAATCAACATTTTCTTTTCGTTATAAACAATTTTGTGAACAAATGTGGTTTTTGGGAATTGGCTACTTTCTGCTGCTTCAAACTGACATTTTTTGGAGGAAATATAAGTGTAATAAAGTCTAATTAGAAACTGAATGGAAATAAACAATATAGTCATTATTTAAACAATTTTTATAAACAAATGCACATTTGGACCATTACCTAATAAATATAATGCGTTTCTTCTGCAGGTGCGACTGCAGATATCTTGTCAATGGTTCTCTTGAGTGATAACTTGATATTAGACAACAATTGTTAATTGTTTAAACAACCTTAATTAACAAATGCCTAACTTTGTCAGTTTTCACTGCAAAGATTTAGTTTTTCCTTAGATAGTAACTAAGTTACGTGACAGTTATTTTTTAAAAAAGTAACTAAGTTACTGCAAAAGATACAAGTAACTTATCTTTTTCAGTACACTGAAAAAAATGGTTTAGCTGTCCCAGCTAGACGTTTAGCTGGATTTCGTCTTCTAAGAAAATATAGCTGTCTTACCTAAATTTCTAGCTGAGTTACCTAAATATCTTGTTGTTTAAGTTAAATTTTTCCATCTAGAAATTATCTAGGTAAATACTTGTAACGAGTTATTACCCTATATTGGTACAACCAACAGTAAAAAAATTTGTTTGATTGATTTAAATCAAACAAATCCTTTATTTTGTCTGTTTTTCAAACCAACAGTTTATTTTACATAAAAGATTCATTTGATACAATAATTGAAACAAAATGTGTTAAAAATATTTCGTTCATTCAAACTTTCAAAACTTCAGATACGCATTACAGAAAATAAATTTGTGTTATTAGGTTATGAGTATTCTTGATGAAAATAATTAGTCACGTAATCACCTTAGTATGTGTCCTTAAGCTAGCATCGAAACAAAAAATTTTCCTAGGTCACTAATAAAATTAAAAAACCAATTGTGTAATTCAAAACAAGTATTTGATACTCTATCAACCCATCATATAATCTATCATTAAGTGGAAATAATATCAGACGATCTGTGTAGTGTTATGTAATCTGAATGTAGATTAGGTGATTAAAGTAATATGCATTCTGTCAATATTTTGACATTGCATAACAATAAGTAATTGGAAAAAAGGATCTAATTTTTTATTTATTCACGAGACAGACTCTTTTATTTGAACTACATTTGTAGAGTGTTTGTAACTATAATATAAAACTATATAACT
>JBAGKK010495415.1:0-15336 GCA_037177015.1 Euceroptres primus
CTCCTGATTTGTAATTTTTCAAAAAAAATTTTGATCCAAAAAATTTTGAAAACCTGACGTGCTGCAGAGAAATGGAGACCAGATTCGGATTCGGCGAAAAAAACTACTCTGAAAATGACATATCTCATACCATGAGCACATAGGTCACATTTTGTTGACCAGTGTAATTTTCCTTTAAGTTCTGAAGGAATACTCGTGGTGGGAAAAATATTTTCGCAGCATGTCATCGATGAAAAACAAAAATTGATCGTGAACAACAGATCCGCCCAGAAGTATGTGAAGAATGTACGAGCGACTAAAAATAGTCTTCTAATCGAAGATCATGTCATATTCGGCGATTTTAATCGGAATCTTGTTCAAAAAAACAGAACTACGACTAATGTGCCTCAATAGTCTTCTACGGCAACAACATCTCATCTTATTAAAAAAAGTAGAACCACGTCAATCGTCTTCTACGGCAACAACTTCTCATCTTGTTCGAAAAAGCAGAACTATGAATTATGTGCCTCAATTTTCTTCTACGTAAACATCTTCTCATTTTCGTAATGACGAGAATATTTGTTTATCATCAGAGTCGTTTTTCCTACTTTGTTCTGATTATCTTTAACACGTGGATCAAATCAACCTTTTCCTGTGTAGTCTAAACGACGATCATTTGTATACTTCTCATGTTGTACAGAAACATCATTAATGTTTGTCATTTCAAAAATTACAATGGTTTTTTATTCCCATTGTTCTAAGATGCATATATCGCAAATTATGCGATATATGCAATATATTGCAAAGTATGCGATATATGAAATACATCGAAAAATATGCAATACATGTAAAAAACTTTTTTTCCAACAGAGCAGCTCGGTTCTACTGATGAATCGTCATCTGTTGTTGATTTATCGGGTTTATCTTCTTTCTATCAGTAATAACAACTTGCATTTGTAAACTCGAATGCAAATCAGGAAAATAAAGCATCTATGCTACATCTGCAATCAACATCACCCATGAAAACCATGGCATTTGAGATAGGCAGACTGTGATGATAACGAATTCAAAAATAAGGCTTCCACAATTGCTCTATTGATGAAGCATAAAGGTTGAAATTAGTCTTATGTTCAAAGCATAACACACACACGCATATATATGAGCCAAAAAATAGTTTTTCACTGATATTTGTGAATGCATACTATACACGGATACTGTACTTATACTTTGCGAATGCACTATGTATTATATTTTGTTTCTATCGAAGTTGTCTTAATGAAAATATTGGCAATAATTGTTTGGTAAATTCGGAAAATATTATTCATCTCCCAACTTATTGCTTCATACTTATTCGGGTTTTGGTTTTCAGTAACGGCAAGTGAAGTGAAATCAGCGAAGTTGTATGCGGAAGCTTCAGAAATTGCTTATAAAAATCAGCAGAATATCTGAAACACTGAATTAACACAAATAAGTGATTCAATCCACCATACTTATCAAGGAACACCGACAGAAATCAGAACGAAAATTGACACACAGGTAAACGTGACGAATTATCAAATTTTCAACAATTTTTATCATAAAAAACATGACTCAATTATGTTTGTAAAAAAATTTTACTAATTGCTTCGAAAATTTGCATAATATCAAGTTGGGATCGTAATTGTACTCGTTTTACAATAAAAATCAATTGCGTGTTGAAGATTTACTATCGTACTATTAAAAGGGAACTTGTGAACTCGTGTTACATAATTCTGTTTCTTTTCAGATCGAGACGAATAACTACTCACCTGGTGATGACAAAGTGCGTTGATAAGTGGTTCAACTTTTATTGCATTTTTTAAATTTTGTAATTTGTTTGTGAAAGAAAATTTTTGATTGAAGGTGAAACTATGGCCTGGTTGTCGTTTTTACGTGCACATGACGTATTACGGATTTATGAAAAAATCAGCGACATTCAACGGAGTCATATCATGGGGTGCTCTTGTCACCAATATGTTGATGGAAATATATAGACGAAGTATAGCGTACTATTCAGCGACTAGACATAGGCTGTCGAACAGTCCTGGAATCGACAAGCGTTTATATCGAGGCTTCTGGGGTAATTAATGATGATAGTTTATACAATATACATTTGCTTATTATAAGTAGCAATATGATGTTTAATGCAAATCAGATTTGCTCTGAATGAGTGCGAATAAACAAAGTATGTTTTTTAATCTACTTACAGGTTGGGTGAAAAACCTCACGGAAAATAATCCCATTGATATAAGCGCTTTCAACGCTCATATCAATCACCTGATTTCGAAGAAGCGACGATACATGCCGGAATTTGGCAAAGTTGCACAGAAATGAAAAAGCAAAATCGAGACTTCCACCGGGAAAACAAATTCGGAAGATTGTTCCACTGAGCAGGAAACCTCAATTCACGACGCTTATGCTCCATCGACTCCGATCGACACTTTTCAAATTACAGGTACGAGTAACCATTTTTTTATTGGCATTTCCAATTGAATCTAAGCAACTTTTCTTATGTTTTTTTGAATTTTTGCAAATCAACACAATGGACAATCTTATTACTTGGATCGTCTGATAGAATGTAACAACGTGCCAATTTTTTCTACAACTACTGATGGCTTCATGCAGGATTGTAGCACAATATCACATCACAAATAGTTAATGTAATATTGTAAGTGTCGAATAAAAATTATCATATGGATTTAAGCAATAAACACACGCATTCAGAAAATGTCGCATTACATTTTTTTATTTAATTTATTCCAATTTAAGAAAATTAGGTTTATCAAATAAACCGAGGTTTTGGAGAGGATGGAGGAGGATGGAGGTTGAGAAAAGCACTAGGAGAGGTTGACGCAAAGATATCAATATTTTAACAAGTCCTCGTTTTTCCTTAAAAACGAAAATTCCTGTACGCTTTCTCAGATTTCCTCAAGTTTTCTCTCACTATCTCAATTTCTCGCATTTCCTTTTATTCCATCACACTTATGTTTCCTCATATTCTCTCACTCTCCTTTAAGCTACATCACGTTCTCTTAAAATTAAAATACCTTGCAAGTAAAATAAATTTGTAAAATTTACAATTTTTCACGTAACAAAAAAAGAAAAATAAATTACAGTGCAATAAAAGTTTAAAAAATTTTTTAAAAAAGAAAACCAAATTGATGAACAGGTTTCACTTTTTTGAACTTCAGGACCACCTGATCTTTTAAGTAAATTAGTGATAAAACATTCCTGTAACCCTTACAGCACAGCCAAAAACACAGTCAATAACCAAAAAATGTAAATTTTTCAATATTTTTCATCTTTTCACATCTTCTCTCACTTCCTCACATCTCCTTAGATTTCATTACATTATCTCACAATATTCATATTCTTTAGTTCGGATCTTTTGCCAATTTTATATGTATTGTGACGTGGTGTTTTTCACACGTGACTTGAAAAACTTGCTTTGCCGGAATTTTATTGATTCCATAAATTCGCAAAATGGTTTATAGAGCTTGGGTCTAAACCTTTCCAGAAACAGTACTCTCGGTAACATAAAAATTATTATTTAGACTTTTTTTTGATTTTTTTGTTTATGCAACCGAGCGACGAAACTTTTTTGAGGATGGTCCAGCCATTGCTCGAGTTTAGTGGAGAGAACTACAAGCATGGGAAGCAATAGGAACAAATATATACAAATGTACTTATTTCTATTATCAAGGATTGCTTATTGAATCATAAAAGGGGAAAGAGAAGAGTGGGAACAAATAATGGTAGATGTATTAGACAAAGAGATCTCATGTTCAACAAAACCATTACGTGATAATTAAATCCATCAAATAAAGAATGGATCAAGTTTCTTAAACACGATCATGCCGCAGTCCCGATTCGCTTCGAACGTGCTTCCTTACAGTTTTGCGAGGAACGTGCTTCCTTACAGTTTTAAAAGGAACGTGTTTCATTACAGTTTTGCGAGGGTCACTTTTTCCAACAGAATTGATCCACTATAAAAACCCCCTGGATTTCGTCCAGCGGTCGTCTTTTGTCTCCAACTAGTAATACTGTTAATAAGTATCTCGCGAACGAATCGCCAAGACTAGGACGTGAGTCCTATAGAGCATCCGAGATCGCGGCCTTTGAGTACAAGTAAACGGGATACCTTCGGCTAGGGCGTGGGTATCCAGGATCGCGGCCGTCGTAACAAAAGTAAACTCCAAAGTAAACAAGGTCCCTTCGACTAAACATTTAATAACAGAGCACCATATAGTCGTCGTATAGTCGGTACTTCGCAGTGACAGTTCAGGATTCTGAACTAAGTGCAATCAATCACACCCTGTGAGATCTTATCTTTGTCTCACAATACATAAGAGAATGAAAATACGATTTCCATTCTTCTCTTGCCCTTTGACCAGGAGCTAGAGTAAGTAATATACATAATTTTGTATCATCTCATTTGTGTTTTTTTTATAATAAACTAAAGTGAATTAAGATTAGGTGTTTTATCATTGTGTAACGCAAACCCCATAGGTTTGATAAGTGACAACGATCTCACAATAAATAATTGATCAGGCCTTACTAACCTGATCTAATTAGCTCACTAGCCATAAAGTTAAAGATCTTAAAGTTAAACTTAAAAAGTACAATTTTCATCATTAATATTTTTATTTAACCCGTTGTCTGAATCTATCTATTGCAGGCTTGCACAGCAAGGAGAAAAAAGCATAAACAGCTGTCGTTTGACAACTAGAAATTCCTCTTCAGGTCGTGTTTTGGTATAAGATTTAGAAAAACATCTCACTGCTCACACTCCATGTTTTGCGTGTAAGCATTAGGAACTTTCTTCGCCAATAAAAGAAAAAATCTAAGAAAACCTGGCATATTTTTATTAGTATCCATCGACGTAACTCGCAATTACTTTTATATTTCTTAATAAAAGTTAATGAATAAAGAATAAAAATGTAGATTAGAACGGAAGAAAACGATTTGCCAAAGGTTTTTATAATTTATTCTGCTTTAAAACTTTAGGAACACTTTGTGTGTTGTTTTACATCGACGTAACATCTTACTTTTGGCTTTTCAGGGCTGTGGCCCGATAATAAATAGAACCCTTCCGAAAAAACTTTGCAGAAAAGTAATAGAAAGAAGGTCTTTTTCAAAAATAATTATGTTTTAGTTATAAAAGAGTCAAAATAAACAAATAATGTAATTTTCATTTCAAAGAGTTCTGAATTATCATTTGGGTAGGTTGCGAGTTATCATCAGAAGAGATCTTTCACTAACCATGAAAACAGAACACTAATGTATCACTCGATATTAATCCATCAAAATCAGAAACTTTTTAACGTCATTTCGGAAAAAATGGAATTTAATGTTTGAAATAATTAGAAATACTTTGTGAAAAAAGATCCTCTTTCGACTCTCAGTGGAGCAAAAACGAATTTTTTTTACCAGATAATATTTCATTTTTATAGTTATAAATGCAAAAAAAATTTCATTGCAGAACCAATTTGACAATGTGTTACGATCCTGAATTTCGCTTGACAAATTCAGGTTAGGGTGTTTAGGTTACCCGTGTTTACGAGTGATATTCCTGATGATCGTTGTTTATTTATACTTAATTTCATTAAAAATATAAACGGTTATCATTATAAATATTTTGTGGAAATTGTGCTTATTTATTTTATTTAATTCAAAGTATCAACTTATTACATTTTTCGTGGAAACGCTGTTTGTTAATAAATTTTAGAATATATAATTATGTTTTTAGTAGGAAAATACACAGCACCGAAATGGCCAAAGGTAAAAGGCAAAAATCAAATCCACCAGCAGAATTTTTAAAAGAAGAGGAAATATTAAAAAAAGAAAAAGGAGATACGGCGATCAGAGAAAGGTATCAAAAAATTATTTAAAACGCCAATGAGAAAGATAATGATCAAATAAAGCTTACAAAAGGAAAAAGCCCAACTTGTGAAACCAAAGATAGATAAATTTAAGTCAATCGTCACAGAAAAACCAAAAAGAATTTGTCGCAAAAGGAAACTTGATCTCTTAAATTTTTTTTTTAAAATGATTTTATTATTTTCTAGAAATAATTATGTTATTGCTGCATTGTTATTAATCTAAGAAATTTAATTTAACACAAAATTAACAAGAATTATACAGATTTTTTTGGAAGTGTTTTGTTACGACTGTAATATTTTTTTCACTTGGAGCGCTTTTACCCAAAAGCGCTCAACAAAAAAAGTTTGATTGGAAAATGTCATTAATTTCTAAGAAAATGGATGGAAAGCTTTTATTCGTTCTAGGCGCACGCATTTCTCAACTATGGACGCTGATTAAAAATCTAATTTTGAATTTAGGAAAAGAACAAATACTTCCTCCCAAAGTGAAAAAAAGTTATTGAGTTCTGAGTAAATGGAGGAGAATTTTCTTTCCCTTGAGGCGCTCGTTTAAAAATTTTAAAAAAGCTTACAAAAATTCAAGGAAAAATTGAGACAATGAAAAAAATTGAAAAATTGCAAAAAATTTTAAAATGTCCTTATAAAAAATCCCTTTTTTCAGAATGTGTATTACAATTTTTCTGATTTTTTTAGCTAATAATATCATTTTCTACAAAATAGCGTTTGTGCCCTTTGGAAATGCCACCGCTCAACTTTCATTTTATATTTATACTGCTGTATGAATTGTTTAGTGCTGAAGAAGAAGCCATAAACAAAAAACAGACAGAAACAAACAAAAACGAATAAAAACAAACAAAAAGACAACTTTAGGTTCATTGACTGCCGACAGTTATAACAGTCTCGTATTATTACTTCGTAGTACTTACTTTGACTAAACAGATTATATGAAGTTAGGATAAATCATATGAAAATAGGAGTACGAAAGTTTTACCTTAATATTTTTAATCTTGTGATATGCATCAGAATAGGTCTTCATAAAGTCCATAATAGAATGTATCCGTTCATATTCGAAGCATATATGAAGATTTTTTGTTATTTTTTCAGGCATTTTATTGGTAATGTGTTTTATTACAAACAACATTACCAATTCATCGTTACAGTGAATATGAATTTGACTCATTGATGATTCGAAATTTATTGTTACGACATGTTTCCCCTGCAGAAGTTTCACACCAAACGAATTGAAGATTTGGTCCTGAGAATAGTCTGCGATGCATTCTGAAAAAAATACACAATAAGAAATAGTTCGACAAGCTCAAACGAAAATGGTGGAATTCGGTTGTGTCCTTGAAAAAGGAAAGCTTCACAATCCTGTGTTAAATATTAAGCACACCACCGTACAGTGAGTCAGATACTACAGTTCAGTGGTCAAAAGTCTAAAATTTATGTGATTTACATAAAACTTTTTTAAAAATATACAGTCCAACCCCTCTAACTGTAGCATCGAAATAAGAGGAAGTCTCGGGACCGAAATCGACTTACAAGAATTATCACTGCTTTTTTCCCTGTCTCCGCCTTCCCTCCTCTACAGTCAATACTTTCAAGAGCTCCGACGTGCTTTGTACGAGCATGTTCGAAGTGTTACGAAAACGTACGATAGAACGAGGTTCGACTATCTTCGATAAAGTTCGGTCACGTTCGGTGATGTTCACCCACGTTCATCTCTCTTCGCCCCCCTGTAAAGCCTATATCTATTTTAAAGCCGCTACCTCGCTATAGATCGGACTCCATCCAAACCGTAAAAATTCAAAGAAAAAATTCGACCTTTAGAGGGGTTGGACTGTAAAAGTTTAGTTTGATACTATAGCGACCAAAATATTTTAAAAATTATGGAAATTTATGTCACAAAGGTCTTTTAAATCAATAATTTCTAATTTTATATTAAAATTTCAAAATTCAAAATGGCGGATCTAAAATGGCGAACAAAATATTTTTTTTAAATTTGTTTAAACCAGCTTTTATTAAAATATACTATATTTGAAAAAATAATTTTCCTCAAGCCTTCAACCGTTGTTGATATACGCGCTAGACCCTCTTTATGGGTGTGTGATGATATTTTTGAGAGCACTTGCAATGATTGGTTTCTTTTCAATGACGGGTTTCACAGATTTTTAAAAAATTGCGCAAGTGCTTTATCTGACTGGTATTTTGAGTAATCAATTAGTAAGGTACGATAACAGTGCATGGAAGTAAGTTTAAGTTTCTTTGTTTCTAATGTATTACGTGTTTTATGTATTATCAAAATAAAATTTTTTTTGTATCATTATAAGTAATTTCTTGTTTCGTTTCTGTTATGTATTGTAGAATCAACTAACTTCCGACACTGTCCCATACTTCGGGCACCCATTTGTCCTTGTTTCCAGATAATTGAATAATATAAAAGTAAAATAATTTAAAATCCCGAAGGCTGAAGTCCTCTCAAAAGTTCATTTTCTATTAAAAAATTAGTATAAATCCAAGAAAAAGAGGTGTTTCTTAGGTGATTCTACGGCACCTACTTTCTAATACAAGAATGCAGGATAGGAATAAAAGACATCATATTAGAAATGTATTTATGTTTATTGTACAATCACGGCCGGCGCGAGTTGTGTGGAGTGTGTATAGTACTCCACATATGCGATTATGCTCTATGTGGAATTCCACACATGGAAATTTGGAACACTTGTAATCAATTCCATCCTTTCCCGTCCTCTCCCTACGCCTGGTCATTACATTCCACACAAGGGGAAAAATTGTTCCGCCGGCCCTGTGTCAAATGCATGTTTTGTTATATTACAAGACTGGTCAAAATTGTGTGCCCACTTACAAAAATCGTATTAAAAAACATGCATGTCTTTCTTGATAAATACTTCAACAAGAAATAAAAGTACAACCATTTCTAAAAAAGCATCGAAAATCTTATTGAATTTCGCGTCTAATAAACCCTATTTAAAGTATTTTCTATAAATAGAGGCCGAGATAGCGTGTAAGAAAGACCGATGTAATATCCGTTTTAGGCAAATTTTCATTCTTTAACTTAAGGGGGTGTGATACGTTATGATGTCACGAATTGCCGACAGTTTATAAAAAATATTCGGCAATCCTATTTTAAAATAAACAAAGATATCAAATTGAAACTTAAGAGAATGATAGGAAATATGAATAGGCACATCTGTTATGTGTCATTTTTTAAAAATTTTGAAAAAAAATTTTTTTCAAAATATATTTTTTTCAAGATTTTTAAAAGCTAACACATAACAGATGTGCCCTATCATATTTTCTATCATTATCTTAAGTTTCAACTTGATACCTCTGTTTGTTTAAAAATAGGATTGCCAAATATTTTTTATACCCCGTCGGTAATTCATGACATCATGACGTATCACACGCCCTTAAACTCGCTGCATCTTTTAGGAAATTAATTGGAAAAAATTTGAACTGTCGCTCAGTCAAAATCTGAAATCTCAGTTTTAAAATGAGACTAAGAACAATTAAAAATCATTGTTGGTTTCCGAGTTACGACTCAATTTGTTTAGCCGTGAGCAAGACAAAAGTCGCTCGGTATGCAGCCGACCACAGCCTTCTCTCTCTAATTCACATGCGATAGCAAAGGATAGAAGATCGATCCGCCGACGCTGCTCGACCGAGCGATTTTTGTTTTGCGCACGGCTCAACAAATTAAGTCAAAACTCGGAAACCAATAAAGATTTTTAATTTTCTTATTCTTATTTTTTTAATTCACATTACTCATTACTCATTATTCTCATTACTGTCATTTAAAGCTGAGACTCATTCTTTAATTTAGCGAGGTTTCGAATTTTTCAAATCACTTTCCTAACAAATACGGTGAGTTGAAGTTGAGGAATAACCAAGCCTTGAGCATGGCTTGTTCGACCATTGCAAGTTGCTCTTTTTTTGTACATTCTTGTACTGATTTATTGGTTATAATTAAATAAATTAATGAAGAAAATCGTCTTATTTCTTGGCAGCGCTCCTGACACCTTTTTCTTCGCGGTCTGAGTTAGCAGCGGATTAATTCTTTCAGATTCTATTATCAAAAATAAATCATAACTTTAGTTTTTCACTTTTGGTATGTTTCCAGGAAAAAATACCAGGCGCTCGGCAATCATAACTTTAGTTTTTCACTTTTGGTATGTTTCCAGGAAAAAATACCAGGCGCTCGGCAATCATTAAAATAGACAAAATTTAAAATCTTCCCTATTGAAAAATTCCATGTAGAAAACTATATAGGAAACTATGTAGGAAACTATATGGAAAATTACGTGGGAAGCTATATGAAAAACTGTACGGAAAACTATGTAGAAAACCATACGAGAAACTATATAGTAATTTGAGCTGGGATCCTATACAGTTTCCCATATAGTGTCCCATATAGTTTCCCAGTTCCCTATAGTTTCCTATCCCATATGGTTTCCTATATATTTTCCCATATGGTTTTGACATCCGATTTATTTCCCTTTAGGCACTAATTCATAGAAATAGTGTATGAAACCTCACCATTTTCCTTCCTTTAAATCTGCCAGTCGACCGCGCCCGGCGATAGGCAACCCATGAAGAATCTGTCAGTACGCCGCGCCGGTCAGCCAGCGAGTGGCACATTAGTCCCAACATAGTCCACTCTAAGGCAACTCGGTCGCTCGCAGTCAGTATGAAGCTTGACCCCACCAAAGCTAGACGCCGGGAAACCGTTCGTCCTGTTTTTGCTTTAGTGAGCCCGAGTGATATTTATCAGACCCGCGATACTTTTTCTTTTCATTGATGTATTGATATTGTATTTGTTTTATCTTAAAATAAATATAAAAAGAGGACTTCGACTATTGAAAAACGTCTACTGACCTATTCTCCCATCGTCTCTTTTCTTTTTGTGACATTTTGTGAATCGATTTGGTGAATCGGAACCCACGAGAGTTCCGATTCAGTTCACCACAGTTGAAGAGAAGGACTCCATCGATCGTGCGAAGTAAGTTTAAGAAATTTAGTCGACCAAACTGTTCTCCCAGTTTGTGCAGCTTTTCGTTTCTATGAACCCACGAATGTTCGCGGGTGCCTCACGTTTCTCCAAAGTTCGAGGGGCCTCAATTTATGGCAATTCTGACTTCAGATTCAATTTTAGCAGGTCAAAATACTATAGGAAATATTACACTGGTCTAGAAACCTTTCCATTTTTTGTTTTAGATCATTTACTACGAAACAAAATTGTTTTGAGGTATTTTTTTGTGGTTAGGATAAAAATACGATTCGGTACGGCAATTCTGACTGCAGAATCAGTTTCAGCACGCCAAAAACTATAAATAATATTAGTTTGATCCAGAGTCCTATTGTTTTTTCTAGATCATATTTTAAAAAGAAAAACACGGTTTGGAAGAGTTTTTTGAAGTTAGGATAGTAATACAATTTGATAGAAAACCTTGGACTGTACCATTGTTCACACTAATTTTTTCTGATTTTAACTGAAAAAAACTTTTTTAAGCCGTTTTTTGAGGTTAGAATAAATAAACGCTTATGTACGTCAATTCTGACCTCAGATTCAGTTTCAGCACTCCAAAATACTATAGAACACACTAGTCTGATCAACGGCTTATTTTATGGCCCTGTGTAAGCGAAAATGATAATTTTTTCAGTTTTTGGGCATTCCACAGTTATATATATATATAGTACACTTAAATGCTCCTAAAAACGATAATGGAATTATTGAAGATAATGTGCCAAACTGTCAAAGCCGTTGACCAGACTAGAATGTTCTATAGTATTTTGGCGTGCTGAAACCGAATCTGAGGTAAGAATTGACCTACATAAGCTTTTAACAATTCTAACCTCAAAAGACGTCTTAAAAAAGTGTTTTTTTCGCTTAGAATGATCTATCAAAAAAGATTAGTGTGAACAATGATAGAGACAAAGGTTTTCTATTCTACTTTTGTGCGGTAGAACTATTTCTGATGTTGGAATTGCCATATAAAATTGTATTACTGTCCTAACCTAAAAAAACTCTTCAGACCATGTTTTTTTGTAAAAAATGATCTAAAAAAACAAGAGGATTCTGGATCAGACTAATAATAATTATAGTTTTTGGCGTGCTGAAACTGATTCTGCAATCATCAGTGCTATCAATTATTCTCTACAAGTCTATATTTAAAAAATTAAATTTTCGACTATTAAAATTTTCATAAACTCAAACGTGTGGACAATAATTTTACGCGTTTTCGAAAGCTTAGCTGGGTTATTTGATCCGGACGCTCAATTGTAAGTGATTCTGCAGAAACAACGAGGTCTATCTGTCAAGAAATGACTATATTAGGCATTTGTCAATTAATCTTGATAAAACTGTTAACAACACAGGCCGACAAAATTTGGCCGACCTTCAGACCTAAAAACCAGAGTATACTTTTCTGAAAATTTTTGGTGGGCTGTATTCAAATCTGAGGTCCAAATTGCTCAATTGGCTCTGCATCTTAAAGCACAAGTCTTAACCTTTCAAATGACGTTCAGTTTGCTAAGATATCTTTTTCTCTCGCTGAGATATCGCATTTTAAAATTTTTTAGTTATCCATAAACCTACAAACCATAAGCCCATGAAGTCTAAACAAAAACCCCAAGCCCACAACCCCCAAACCCACAAACTCCCAAACTACAAACTCTAAATCCCCAAACCCCAAACTCACAAACCCACAAACCTCAAACCCAAGAACCCCAAATCTACACACCCCAAACCCACATACCCCAAACCTACAAACCCCACCTTGAGCTTTGTAGATTAGAGGGTTCAAGATGTTGTCCATAACTATGGACAACATCTTGAAAAAATCTTTCTACCTCTAACTCATATCCCCTCAATCCAAATCCCGCACCGTAAACCCTCTAATCTACAAAGCTCAAGCTGGGGTTTGTAGGTTTGGGGTATGTGGGTTTGGTGTTTATGGATTTGGGGTGTGTAGTTTTGTGGTTGTTGGGTTTTGGGTTTGTGGGTTTAGGGTTTATTAGTGTGGAGTTAGGAGATTTAGAGTTTGTAGGTTGGGAGTTTGTGGATTTGAAGGTTGTGGGCTTGGGGTTTCTGTTTAGACTTCATGGGCTTATAGTTTGTAGGTTTATGGATAACTAAAAAATTTTAAAATGCGATATCTCAGCGAAAAAAAAGTCATCTCAGCAAACTCAACGTCATTTGAAAGGTTAAGACTTGTACTTTAAGGTGCTGTTAATAGTTTTTTGGAAAAAAATGTCGCGATGCTACATAGCCTCAAATATAGCCCAAATTCGCGATTTTTGCACTTTTAGGTTAGGATATCACGGAAACCAGAGCCAATTGAGCAATTTCGACCTCAGATTCGAATTTCCATGAAAAAGCGGACAAAAGGTGCGTGCGTCACATCACATTAATTAATATATAAAAACTCATTATTCGTTAAAACTAAAAAAAAGTTAAGGATTTGGAAGCTTGTGGTAACTATTAATAAGTAATATATATAAAAATTCAATTTCCAAATATAATGCGCTTTTTTTACATTCATTAAAAAATCGTGACGCATGATCAATTTTATGAAAATGCCCATAAATAATATTTTAAAAAGTGTGCTTCAATTACACAAACCCTTAATTGGTATCTTTAGACTCTGGAGTCTTAGATATATTTCTACAAAGATTTTAATCTTTTAAGAAAATCAATTGTGTATAACTCTATAACTTGAGATCGATTCGTTTTATGAAATAAGTGCTAAGGAGAAAAATCTTTGTTATCTACAGTTTATATATAGTCTCTCTACTTTTTGCATTAATTCTTTCACTACACTCATCGCTGTATTTCGGGCAGGGCTCAGGGGTAGACGGCCCTCAATTCGATCCTATTAAAATCCAGTTTAAACCGGATTTAAAGCGACGAGCGAGCACTCTCACCTCAACACTCAGGACCGCGAATCCTATCCATCCATTTTTTACTCTGAACGTACAAAAGTAAATGCGCAGAGAGTCGCGATGTAAATAAATTCTGGCGGCCCTGACTGCCCAAGCGATGGCGCCGTCGTGGGACGCTCAGGGGGGAGACATAATCAGTGAAGCGTGAACGATGATGAAGCCGGACCGAAATCCAGCGATGAGTGTACTTTGATACTATTTACTCAGATACTAATATAAAAACATTAAATATCGTTTCAGAAAACACATTTCTTTTAGTAGTCATTCTGTTTATATAAATTTGTCTTGAATTCTACTTTTAGTAAATAATACGTGAATTTATAAAGCCATACACGATGTATGTACAAGTGAAAATGTCGCTCATGTAATATGCTCGTAATTTGGATAGAGACATTTAATTGAAGTAAATTTTGGAGCACATATTAAAATTGATGTAAATCGCATTCTGCCGAATGTGCTCGTAAAAATTCGATGTCTTCATATTTTTTTTTGCAAATTTTTTTCGCTTTTGTCGCTGGTTGTAAGAATCTCTCGTGTAATAAAAATAAAAATTCAACGTATTATAAATTGTCGTAAATCAGTATCAATCAAAATTTATTTAAAGAAATATCAAGTAAATTCCTGTTTACGATTATGTATAGAACGGAAGAAAATATTTTTTAAAAAAAGGGACCAGTTAACGCAAAAAAAAAATAAGACGACAAAAGAAACGGGATGAAAGGTTAGTAGAAGGACAGGGAGAGTTATGGATACAGATTCCGTTACCGATATGTTACCGACACTCGAGAAGCTTCGATGGTTCATGTCGGTGCTATGTTATAGAATGTTCTCGAAGGTGTGACGTCATCGCTAGAATATTCTGAAGGTTAATTTGGTGTAAGTAAGGTGAAATTCCATTTATATTTTGCGTAAACAACTTCAAGGCTACCCTTGAGATAGCTATTGCAATGTTCTCGAAGGTACGACGTCATCAACAAAATATTCTGAAGGTTAGTTTGGCGTAAACAAAGTGAAATTTTGCATAAACAACTTGAAGGCTATTTTAATGTCGCAATACATTTCTACGTTGCAAAACGTATCGATTATAATGTAGAACCTTCCAGAACATTATTGCATCATATAATGTAATACTGTGTAAAAGTCTCCAGAAATTTGGTAGAGGGGGTAAGCGTCTATAAAAGGAGGCCAGCTCTTCTCTTTCATGAGTTTGTTGGCAGATGTCAGATCGTGAAGAAAAACAGCAAGAGCTAAAAAATCGTTTAAAAATATTTCTGCATAATATTAAAGAATTAAAACAAGTGACACAGGTGCGAGCAGATTTACAAACTCTTACAAGACACTTTAAAATTGTGAAACTTGAAGATAAAAAGCAGTAAAAAAGATGGATTTCACAAAACTAAACAAAATTGCTGTCAATGACGATTTTCTTCCAACAAAAAAGCTCAAGGATCTAGAGCTGAATAAAAACTATGAAATCACAAACATCAAGAAAGCA
>JBAGKK010495426.1:0-15334 GCA_037177015.1 Euceroptres primus
GAAAGGGAGGGGGTCCTCTCGCTGGGACACCGTCCAGTGGCCTAGACCTCTGGGATGCCGTCCAGTGGGAGGGAGATTGTGTTCTCTCGCTGGGACACCGTCCAGTGGTCAAAACCCCTGGGATACCGTCCAGTGGGAGATGGAAAGAGAGAGAGAGAGTCCTCTCGCTGGGACAACGTATAGTGGCCAAGGTCTCTGGGATGCCGTCCAGTGGGAGGGAGAAGGAGAAATGGTTGAGGAGAGGAGGGACGCAGTAACTTTAGCCGGTGGTGGTAGCTGGTACAACCTTTTATTGGTAGGAGAGCCCGCTACAGGGAAGTTGTAGGTCCGAAGACCCAGGACGAACTGCTTTAAACGCTACATCGAGGCTCTTTTATACCTAAAAATCTACATTGGAGTAAGGGAGAGGAAGAGAGGATCTCTAGGTTTTCCGGTGGTGCGGAGACCTCTCTTTCTTTCTCAGTACATCACGCGATTGCACGTGATCACTCCCAGCGTCGGCACGTGATGACCCACAGGGCTTGCGCGTGAACACCCCCTCGACGCTTGGAGTGGCCAGTGGCTAGCTGTCCATCCTTGTTCCTTGCTCGGGCGTTCTCTCTATCTCTCCTTCTACCCCGACCTTGAACCGGCCTCGACTTGTCTTTTCGCTTTCCCGGCAGTGAAAAAGCCGAGAGACGGCGAAAACCGGTTTGCAAGGGTCCTGAGAGATGAAGAACAAGGACGTCGCTTCTCACATTCCCCTTTACCGTAGGGTTTCTATATTTTTGGTGAACAAGTGTCTTAGAGCGAGGGAATTAACAGTATTAATTAATAGACTTTATTATCGCAAAAAAATGGTTAATTTTCTCGCAATTTACCGCCTTGGCGCGTATAACAATTCCACCTCGGGGGGGGGGGGGAAGACACTTGTTTACCGTAGCTAAGTTAACTCTAGATATCATAACTATCCTACATACTTACAAGAGAAAACGTCTAAGTGTAAAATACAATTATACTTAAAACTGCAATCGCTTCTTCCGCGGAGTGGTAATCTCATTCCGTTGTTGCAGTGCTGCGTAGCTGGGCATCCTTCGTCCAAGGAATCCGTGGCTGCAGTGGTGTAATCGTCGGTGCGGCTTTCCGCCGTCATCTGGCATTACGGATGTAGAGCGATCTTTGCGGCGCCTCCTGGTGACCGCGAGCAGGTCCTTCTGGCTGCTTTTGGTAGCCCTCGTCCGAGGGACTGGTGGTTACTCGATGCTTCAGGTGCGGTTGTTCGCCGTCATCTTGGCATTGATGTTTTGGCTGCGGTGAGGTGTGAGCACTTCGCCTACGGGTGGTGCTGAAGCGGTATCTGCCGGTGGCTCTCGATTTTCCGCAGACGGGTGGCTCTAAGCTTGCGCTCGCCGTTGCTCCGTGCGACAATCTGCCGTTGCTCAACAGTGACTGCTTTACCGTTGCTCCGTGGTGGCTTATGTGCAGCGAGGTACGAAGTTTTAATTGGGCCTTCTTCCGAAGACTCAGTTCGTGAACCTGGGTGACGTTCAGTACTCATCGTCGTGTGGTACTAAGCCGTCGCTCGCCGTTGATCCGCGATGTTCCTGTCATTGAGCTGCCAGGCTGGTTAGTGGGACTGCTTATTCAGCTTGGTCCGAGGTGTTGGGGGTATGTTTGGCTCGCTTGTCCAGCGTGTGCCGTGGTAACGGAAGGTGTGTGCCGTGGTACGTGTCCCTGTTCGGTATGATCTACCTGGACCGGGAACCGGGTACTTTCCGCTATGGTGGTGGGGACATTTAAAGTGTCGAGAAAACCCCCGGTTTCGACTTGGCGGTTGGACCTTCTGCTTCGTACGTCTCGGCCAACGTAGCGCGGGAAAGTAAGTCGGCGAACGTGGCGGGGTTTGCTGATCGAACCAGTTTCTTAATGCTGGATTTTAGGGTTTCCAATATGAGGGCTAATAACTCCAGATTCAGCACAAAAAGCTACTCTAAAAATGACGTATTTCATTCCATCAGCACATAGGTCACATTTTAGTATCAGAGCGTCAATAAAATTTTTTTTGACAAAATCGTGCTTTCAAAAAAAAAATTTTTCTATTTTTTTTTCTTATATAAAAAATTTTTAAAAGTCTTCTTCGAAAATTGGGCTCGACCGATCTATGGAGAATTTTATTAACTTTGATTTAAAAAAGAATCATTAAAATTGGATTAAAATTGTGGCCCCCTAGACTGATTTGTCCATAGGCACATTTTTTGGCCTACTGTGCGTCGGTTCGTGGCGTGAGTTTGGTTCATTGTTCGTTGTTCGTACCCGATCTCAACGTATAACAATAAACTAATTTCGAAGGATCCATTTTCACCTCATATGGGGAAGCTTAATTTGAAATTGTAGAATACTAATCTCTCGGTTCTTTAACCATTTCCATTTGCCCGCGAATTGTATTTGTAACTTTAAAACTAAATGCAAATAAAATCCAAAATTAAAAACTAAATTCAAATCCAGGAAATCTTGCTTTCCTTTTGAGGAAGTAGTTTATGTAAATTATGAGTTTTAAAACAACATTTATGTATTTTTCGGACGGATCAACTTACGATCAAACAGAAAATCAACAGGACCACGAATAATTCTTTCCTTGAACATCCCTATTCTTCCCTGAGGAGCCTGTGGTAAAGTAGAGAATAAAATAGAGTATCACGTTTCACACACACACACAACACACACTCTCCATATTCAATTATTTATTCTGTTTTTTTTTTAATTTTGGGTATAAATAAATAACTTATTTGGGAACACAGTCAACCGTTATTCAAAATATATCCTCAACCAATCTCAAAATCAGGCAAAAAAGGTCTGAATTAATAGACCAGAATCCGAACTACTATATCAACTCCGTGATGAGTTCCTAAACTAAAAGGTTATCTGAACAAATGAAATTATTATTTATTTAATTATTTCTTTCGTTCGTGACATTAAAGTTTTAAAAAATGAAATTTTTTCCTAGAAAGCTCAAAACATTAGAATTTCACCAGATTTTTGAAGATTGGGCATATTATGTAGATTATTTATGGAAAAAAATTAGTATTAACGATTTTTCGAAAAATTTGAGAATAAAAAGTTTTTTAACTTATTCGAGCCTCGGGGAACCTCAGAAAATTGATCGATCTATTTCAAACTTTACACAAATTATAAGGGACCCAAAATGAAGCTTTAGAGTGCTAGGCTGTTTTTTATTTCTAAATTAATTTTCTTTTTCGACCCACTCAACTTTTCATGTAAAAGTGGTCAAAATGTGCATTTGAAGGGTACACTGCATACGAGCGTAAGTGCCAAAACCCGAATTTTATGGGCGGATCAAAAGACTGTCTAAATTAAACGCATTAAATTTTAAACAAAAAAGTAAAAAATTGTCCCGAGGTATTCTCAGGCTCTATTCAAATGTTAAAGGAGCGTTTGAAAAAAGCAGCCTTCTCCAAGAAAACCCTTGCCATAGAAATGGTGCGTCCCAAAAAAAACGTTGGACCTGACACAGAAAGAGCCGTATAGCTTTTTTACTTTTGAATTTAAAAAAAAACACAAAAAACATGTTTCGAGCTATTACTTAGCTCTATTGAATCGAAAATGGAATTCCTGAAAAAAAAGCAACTATATTTGAGAAAACCCTTCTGTACCTTACGAAGCGCCTTCCTTCAAAAATTGTATGTGGGATACTAAAAGCTGTATAACTTTTGCGCATTTGATTTTTAAAAGAAAGTAAGAAAATACTTTCTTCTTGTAATTTCCCGAGTAAAAATGTTTCGACTTGGGTTTGACTTGATTCGTCTTCAGTTCGACTTCAAGACGGCAATGTCTAGCTACGTATCAAAATTGAGACGAGACATAACACATCGTCTTACCTTTGAGAGGTTTTACTTGTCGCAAGACGAAGAACCTTTTCTCAACAAGACGAAACTTGTTTAGAGACGAGCCTTGGCTTGGTTAAAATACCAAAGTTCTTGGGAAGAAAATTTCATTATCTACCGATTTTGATGCACCGAAAAACTGTATTTTATAACATTTGAAGGAAAATTTTATATATTTGTAATCGTAAAAATACGTAGATTGTGAATCTTTAACTATTAATTTGCTAATTGCAAAACTGAAAATTTTTGTTCTTCATATTTTAATCCTTTATACCTGGTCACTGTTTTATGATATCCTTAGCCTCGACCAAGTCCCAGGCGAGGACCCTTTCCATGAACTCTGCAATAAAGCAATGCCTAGGTGAAGAGAATTAAAATTTATGTATGAAAATTTTTGCAGTTTTGTTATTAGTAAATTGATGGTTGAAAATTCAGATCCTATGGATTTTTACGATTACAAGCATCTAAAATTTGTTTTAAAAAGTTCTAAATTAGAATAAGTATCAAGTATCGCGTAACCGGTAAGAGACAGTTAAAAACGGTTATCATTTTTAGAATTTCCATCGAAGGGATTACTGTATAAATAATAAGGAAGAAAATATAAAGAGGTGTGGACGTAAAATTTAAGTATAATGTTGATGTGAATAAATAATATAAATAATTTGTGAATTGTAAAAGGAGATTAGTGATGTCAGTAGGCCGCTTAGGGTTTTATGAAGCCCCGATCCTTCATCGAAATGAAATGTCTGTCATAAATCACTCTAATACAGCTGTTCGAAATCTCAGTCTATGTTTCCAAGCCATAGAAACTTGTCTCCAAGACATAATTTGAAGTCTAGCGCTGTCTCAAAAATGAGACATTGAAACATGTTTTCAATTCGACTTGAGCATGTCTTGATCAAGTCGAAACCAAGTCGAAGAATTTTTACACGTGTTGTCCAACCGTGAAAGGGACATCCAGAAAGAAGCAACCTTTTCCGCGAAATCTCTCATGAAAGTGGCGAAAACTCGTTAGTAAAAAATTTACCCCAAAAACAAAAAGCTCCATAAGTTATACAAATTTAACTTAAAAAAAAACAATAAAGTACTTTCCAGTAATTTTGGAGCTCTATCGTACCGTGAAAGGAACATCCTAAAAGGAGCAACCACTTTCAAGAAAACTCTTATGAAAGGGGACATGCTTCAAAAAGAACGGACCTGAGATACAAAAAACCATATAACTCCAGAACATTTTATAAAGAAAAAAATTGAAATGCTATTTGTAGTCCTCATCCTGCTCTATTAAGTCATTAAAATAGCAGGCAAAAAGAAGCAGTATTTTTCTCCAAAGCACATGTCTTTGGAGAAAAAATTGATCAAAAAACGATTTCCAGGGTGAAATGAAGAAAAACATTTTTGTAATTAAGTGTGTATTAATACTTTTTTCGTACAACTAATGCTTTGTTTATGACGCCACAACTCTCAGACATAATATTTTGGGCCTGACTGGACTACGCGGCTCATGGCACTTACGCCCTTATGTACTGCCTTTTTTCCTAAACCACTTCCAGATCGAACTGAACCAATATCTTCTACAGTGTCATGAGTTAGGCACAAACAATTAATTTAAGCCAATGAAACGAATTTCCGAAATTTGGCACTTATGCCCGTATATAGTGTCACCCTTCATTTGTTTACAAAAATCTTTTAAATGATTATCAAATAACTAATTTCAATTAAGTGATTGTAATCACACATTAATTTTTGTCATATTTCCTACAAAAAGTATGGATTTCAGACAGCTAATTATTGCGTATCAGAGAAAAATAACTTTTATTTATTAATTTATTTATATGATTACTAACATTTTTTCTTACTTTGGCCAAATGGAATCTATTTCTAGATAGTTATTACATTGATTGAAGGCGTTTTTCAACGAATTTGAAAATCTTAAGAAATTGGTATAGTTTGGTCCTTCTCTTCCTCATCCTCTCCAGGCAAATTTTGTAGCTTGGAGTGGGGCGAGCGAAGTTCAGTGCGGAATCCTACGGCGGAGCACCGGACCCTTTCTGTAGCGCTTTGTACTTTTTGAACTTGAATCGGTCATGAACTATTATTACTAACAAAATTTGACACCGGCGTGTAAATTTTTTCTGGTGTTTTATTACTGAATATACTATCTCCATGGCATCGTTTTTTCTAATTCTTGTGAAATAATTTATTTTGAGCGAAAGCAGACCAGATTCCTTACGTCATCCCGATTATCGTGCGATTGCTTAGTTCAAGCATATAAATTATTGTTAGAAATTTTAATCGTTTAACTGCGATGGCTACCAAGCTGACGACAGTTTTAGGAGTTATCAAAAAATTTTAATTTAAACTTCTGAAATAGTATAATTAAATTTTTGTCAAAAATGTATTTTTGGTGAAAAATTCGGGGGTTTAAAAAGTTTCAACCTTTGGACCTTAGAAATTTTAATTTTTTATCTTGAGGGCAAAAAAGCAGGGGTCTACGCGGGGACCCTCGTGTATTTAGCCCGCACGGATTGCCCACGTGGGACCCTGAAGCCGGCCATCAGTTAAAAGTGAATAGACATATGGAAAATAGACATATGGAGAATAGACATAAAGCGACCAAAGTCCTGTACATTGACTTCACCAAAAACGAGCATTTTTCTGTTAAATGTACATAATGCATTGAAATGCCAGATCTTCTCGAGCGCCGCGCTAGTGTGGCAAACGTATAAATGGCCGCCGTCGTGTTGCGTGCAAATATAACCAATAAAAACATAAAATTCCTAAATCGTTTAATCAATTCGCTGACCCATGTAAAGAAAATTGGAATGTAAAAATTGTTATATTCAAGTGGAAGTTTGATATCAGTTTTGTTAACAGATGTTGATCGTATGGTTTCAATTACTGGTCAATTTGTTTATTAAAAATTGTGTCTGAGAGCCTCTCAGTACATTATAAATGACGTTTCGACAGTACGTCGACAGTCCTCATCTGTTAACATTATTGTCACCCTGGTCAACAACCTAAGATCATATATATGTTTGATATCAGTTCTGTGATATGTATGCATACAAGATTTATAAAACTGGTAAGTTATATACTCATTGTTTTCCACAGTTAGTCCAGTCAATCTAGATGTTATCCTTGCGTAAAATAGTAGCACCTTGAAAATTTGACAGATGGTTCTTCATACCATCTTATAAGATATATGTAAAAAGTAACAGCTGAAAAGCTGTGCTCCCCTCCCCCCCCTAACATGGCATTCAAATGTCGAAACTCGTGTTTTTTTGCATTTAATCATGGTTTGCACAAAAAGAACAAAGCGCACAACGAAAATTTGTTTATCAATGTTGTAGAGCATGGAATTCTCTACATTATAACACATTTCAGGAAAAAAACTTTATTATTTTACTTGAAAATTGGTTCTTAAGTAAGATTCTCCTTAAAAATTCAATAATTACTTCAACGGCGAGAAATAAATTTTTTGGAATGTAATTACGCGATAATGATACCTTCGTTATTGAACAATGTTCACTATTTTTTTTAATCACATCGATATTGTTGTTTCTTAAATATTACATTGTTAATTAAGAAAAGTTACATTTTTGTTATTGCTCCAAGCGTCAATCCAGCAATCGTACATCGGGGTTCGTCATTGTAATAAATACTCGAGCGTTTATATTTGATGAAACAGCATAAAAAATTTTGTTTTTCATCAAGTTGGAAATATTTTTCATTTTGCAACTAAGGGCAAATTTTCAAATGACCGTATTTCCGTGAAAAAAGTACGCAGCTCATTGTAATTTCGTATATCAAGTGCATGTATTTTTTAAGCAATTTTAACGCCGAGTTCAATTGTTTATAACAATTAGGAGCGGAAAATAAAAAATTTTTTAAAACAATTTATATCCCCGCTCCTAATGAACATTAAGAGTTCAAGTTTGGGGAGGTGATAAAACTGCCTTCAGCCTTTTCATGAATCCTCGAGATATTCGATTTGAACCCTCATCACGGGGGATAGGGCAAGTGAAAGTGACCTCTCCGCGGAGCGTCAATGCCGCGCGGCCGAGAGCGCTGGGGAGGGGATAGCGATTTCTGGCTTTTCGTCGCTCGCACGGAATCGCTGCGGCAACTTCAAACTCGCTCGAGTAGTCATATCTACGAAACTACTCGATGAAAATTGATGATTTTTTTTTAATTTAATAGAGCGCATCGAGAGGAAATATAATCTTCGCTCGAATATGCGCTAATCCAATTTTTTAATCGTATTATTTGCAATTGAAAATTGCAACTACATTATTTTTCAATGAATGTTTATTAAAAATGTTGAAACAACGTTTGCAAATCATCGCAAACGTGCGCTGAAAATTGGTTGCTCGCTTTATCACCTCGCCGTAAACTTTTTTATGACAATTTCTCGGTAAAATAATACATCAGCACAACTTTTTCATTTTTTTTCACCTCTTTTTATTTTACACACATGCTTCTTAATATAACGATGTAGACAAATGACTTAGTGTTTAGAGTACATAATACTCATACGAATCGTGCAATTTTCGCTTGCGTTTCGTATTCGTCGCAATCGGGTATTGTCTCGCAACGCCTGAGCTCACAGGTGTTACAGGAATATCATCGATATCATCCTCACTTATATCGCTAACAGCAACTTCCTTGCGTTTCATATTTGTTAAGTTTTCTTCGTCGCAGTTTACGCAAAATACCAAACAATGAAGGCCGTTTTTCTTGCAACTG
The DNA here is from genome assembly GCA_037177015.1 of Euceroptres primus. Classification (NCBI taxonomy): domain Eukaryota; kingdom Metazoa; phylum Arthropoda; class Insecta; order Hymenoptera; family Figitidae; genus Euceroptres; species Euceroptres primus. The sequence continues at coordinate 8,628 of JBAGKK010495426.1, forward strand.
CATAAATTATGTTTGCACCCCGTCGTGCATTTACAACTTAGCACTTATCTCTTTTAACAAATCGTCCAGTAAAAGTGCCGCTTTTGTCTGAACGGGAACAAGTCCGTTTTGGGTCATGCCCTAACTACATTTCAATGGATCCTTCGGATTGATCAATCAAGTCGGAGATACATGGAAGGGCTGAAGACAGTTTTATCACCTCCCCAAACTTGAACTCTCAATGTTAATTAGAAGCGGAGATATAAATTGTTTTAAAAAAATTGCATTCTCCGCTCCTCATTCTTATAAACAATTGAACTCGGCGTTAAAATTGCTTAAAAAATACATGCACTCGATATACGAAATTACAATGAGCTGCGTACTTTTTTCACGGAAATACGGTTATTTGAAAAGTTGCCCTTAGTTGCAAAATGAAAAATATTTCCAACTTGATAAAAAAAAATTTTTTATGTTGTTTCATCAAATATAAACGCTTGAGTATCTATTCCAATGGTGAACCCCGATGTGCGATTGCTGGATTGACGCTTAGAGCAATAACAAAAAAGGGACTTTTCTTAATTACCAATATAATATTTAAGAAACAACAATATCGATGTGATTAAAAAAATTAGTGAACATTGTTCAATAATGAAGGTATCATTATCGGGTATTCACATTCCAAAAAAATTTATTTCTCGCCGTTAAATTAATTATTGAATTTTTAAGGAGAATCTTACTTAATAATCAATTTGCGAGTAAAATAATGAAGTTTTGTTTCTTGAAATGCGCAATAGTATAGAGAATTTCATGCTCTACAACATTGATTAACAACTTTTCGTTGTGTGATTCGTTGTTTTTGTGCAAACCATGATTAAATGCAAAAAAAAACACGAATTTCGCCATTTGAACGCCATTTTAGGGGGAAGGCACAGCTTTTCAGCTGTTACTTTTTACATATATCTTATAAGATGGTATGAAGAACCATTTGTCAAATTTTCAAGGTGCTACACTTTTACGCAGGAATCGGGGGTCAAATGGGCTAGATTAACTGGACTAAGTATAATTTAACTTACTTTGATTTACAATAAAAATGTTAGTCTTATAGGCATATTTCAGATAGAAAAAATTGTTTTAATTACAATTTTGATAATAAAATACGTGTATTTTGTAATTTCACATAATCGTGTACAACCGAAGTGAAGAATAAGAAACAAGTATTAATGATAACTTACAATTAACAGTATTAATACTGACAGGTTAGTTATATGAAATATTTCATTATTTTGAGGACAAATGGCTGCGATAGTGGAACTTGATTTCAATAATCTGAAAGAGAAGTTTTATTTGGTACATTTGCCCCCAGATCGTAAATGGTTTAAGTTAATAGTAGACAATCATTCTTATGTAGCTTTTCTAAACATGGAAAATGGTATTACGAAAGGGAAGATAATAATTAGAGATAATTTAAACGTGGAAGTATATCTGCGAGAGAAAGCATGTCTTTGGCTTCAAGTGGAAAAGCAGGAAAAGATAGAGGACGTTAATTTTATTTTGTACAACATAAATGAAATAGAATTTTAAATGTTTAAGTAAATAACTAAGTAGAAATACTACGATCATTATGCGTAATATTTCTATTCTAGACTATGAATTGTATACAGGGTGATCCTGAACTCATCATACTCCTTGTACATACACATTCCTTGTACAAAACTGAACAAAAAATTCCTGTGACAAAATGTTGTACGATCAATAATTTTTAAACTATTGAGAGCTGTAAAGAACCAATAGGAGCTCGCTATTCTCGCGCATACACAAGCATCGTGCGCGAACTCTAGAACGCGATGCAGTTTAAGTGAGTCATTCGAATACGAAGCAAGGATATTGGTTTCTAGAAAATGGCATTGAAAAGTTAATAATAACTATTTAATAGTTTTTTTTTTTGGTGAAAAATGAAAAAGTTAACAAAACTTAACTGAAAATTGCACTAATCATTGAAAATGAACATACATACGAGTAGTAATGTACAATTTACAGCATTCTTTCAAGTAATTTTTTGTAGTTTCTCATTCAATACGCATAATCATAATGTCTTGCACCAAATTTTGCATGAAATAGGTTAATATCATGAAATTCTCGCGTAATTGCAATCCAAAAATTTTATGTTTACAATGAAACGACTCTGATTTTTTTTAAAAAGAGAAAGAACATTATTATTTTTATATTTGTTAACTTTTTTTAGATAGCTAGTCTCGTCGGATCGTCTTTTTTAACTTGAGCTACAAATAACCCTTCTTTGAAGCGTTTTTGTGAACAGCACGTTATTTTATTCAAACTCTCAACATCTTCCACAGCTGATAACATAAGAAACATTTTGGTCCTCTTAAAGCAGTAGATCAAATCTGTGCACTAAAATGCGATCCTCGGGATTGTATTCTCTAATTAAAGTTGTACTAAAGAAAATTGGTAAACGATATTCTGAATATGTGGGTGGAAATAGCACATTATTCCTTTGCAACTGTAATAGTCTGGGAACTGGTAAATAATCTGTAAAGTACTTTTATTACTCCTAGTTTTTTGAGATTTGATTGCACTTGAGGTGTAAATTAAGATTCCACAGTAAGCAGGTCAAGTTCCGGGACAGCGCCAGTCTGCACCCCGCTGAACATGTCAAAAACAGTGGTATCGTAAAAGAACTTTATCTGAATTTTGTTGTGTAAGTAGTCTTTGTAATAGCATTTTCGAAACCGACCGTCACATCTCCTACTTTCACTAAATATAAACAAGTTTCTTATTAAAAAAAATAGTTCATTATGATAATCTTTCCAAGTTTTGTATATTTTTTCGCACAAGTTAATGTTTCATGTGAAGTAGTTATAAATTATACCCTCAGAGAGTCTATTAAAATGTTAAATATGAACAGCGAGTGTAGGTCGAACATGAATCAAACTTTGCTATAATACACAAAAAATTAGATTCTTGTGCGAAAATAAAATATTGTCTTAGACAATGTTTTTAATAGGTATTTACTGACAACGAATCAACAATTATTCGCGGTGTGGCATAGTCTTTACAAAAGACGTGTTTAAAAAACTTTTTAAGATAATAAGATCGTGATCACATGAGATCGCAAATCAAGAATCATACATAGTAGAACCTGAGTTCTATCTTGAAATCATAAAAAACTTAACATATAAATAAACTTACGAGTAGTATAGTGGACTGAAAAACACTTTTTTAGGGTAGCCGATTCTAACAGTGGGTTATAAATGTATTTGCTCAACAGTAGTAAGCCCTCGAAATTTTACTTCGATGGAATTATACCTTCTGCTCTGTGTATTGATTTAAAAATGTTAATTTTGGCAAATTAAACAAAATTTTCTGACATGTTGAAAAACCGTGTTGAATTTTAAATGGGTACAGATTTATGTAGTTAATAATTTTATAAACTTAGAAAATAAACACCAAATTTGTGCTCAAGTTAGAACTTTCTCAAAATTCAAATAAATTAGTTTTTGGGATTCTGTTAACTGCACAGTTCTTTGAGAAAAGTTTAATATTTCGTGCTTAAAATTTCTTAAGCGCGAATTAGAGGAACAAGAAATTCTTTTGCTATCATATAAAGAAGATTTCCTCAACAATTGCATGTTTCTACGATCAGAGCTGAAGAAATTTCAAGCACGACTTGGTTACATTTTTTCAAACAATATGCTGTTAATAAAACTCAAAAAACTCGTTTTCTGCAGTATTATAAAAAGTCCTAACTGAGAAACAAATTTTGTTTTTTATTCTCTAATTTTGTATTATTATTATTTAATACCAAAAACTTCATCTACAAAAGATTAAATTCAATTCTTTGGCCCATAGGATTTTTTTTTAATTTTCAGGTATTTGAATTTTTATATTCATACACCGAAACAGAAGATAGAACCTGAATGAACTAAAATTTCGAAGGCTTATTACTAGGGTGGAGCGAAAAAATAAAACTTTTACACAGGTTTGGGGGGGGGGCGCTTAAAAGTTGCTGTTACCCTCCAGTAATAAGCCAACGAAAGGTTTTTTTGATCAATCAATAGCTTTATCTAGCCGACCTCGAAATAGGGTCCAAATGCAAAAAATCAACATACTTCGGGGGTGTTTGGGGCCGCTGATTACGAATCTGGAATCAGAATTTTTAAATTCAAACTGGCGGACCCAATATGGTGGTAAAAATGTAAAAATTTTGATGGATTTGGCTAAAAATAGTTATTCGGATATTTTTGGGGTCGGTGATCACGAATCTGAAGACTAAATTTTAAAATTCAAAATAGGGGACACAATATGGTTGCAAAAAATATAAAAATGTTGACGGATTTGGCTAAAAATAGTTACTCGGATATTCTTGGGGTCACTGATTACGAATCTGAAGTCTGAATTGAAAAATTAGAAATGGCAGACACAATATGGGGGCAAAAATATGTATAAAGTTATTTTCAATTTAAAAACTTTTACTCCAGATTCATAATCAGCCACTTCGAAAGCCCCCAGTAACAATTTTTAGCCGAATGCGTTGAAATTTTCAAATCTTCGCCGTCGTATTGCTGTCATATTAGGTCCACCATTTTGAATTTAAAAATTTTAACTTCAGATTCGTATTCCGTAATCTGAAAATCTCTCCAGTATCCATTTTCTGGTAAATATGTGAACTTTTTGAATTTGAGCCTTATTTCTAGCTCCGACTGTATGAAGATATTGGTTGATCAAAAAAACCTTTGGAAGGTTCCTCACTGGAGAGTAATAGAAACATTTGTCCCTCCTCAAAGCCAATCTCAAAATTTTGTTTTTTAACTACACTCTAGTTTATTACTGTTGGCCGAATACAATCTTTACCCTCTCGTGTAGAAAATTATCGGGAAACTATTCGGCACCACGATATACCGACTTGACCGCTAAAGTGGCGCTCTCAAGGCGAATTATCATAGCTCTAAGTAGAACTTGAACGCTTTTGTATGGTCAAGCGCTAGTCTGGACAAGCTAATCTTCCGCTAGTTAGACGGTCTTTTGAAAATCTATTTTAGCTTGTGCCGGACGTTAAGAATTTAGTATAGGCTGCAGAAATAATGATGAGAGGCACAATTTACGTACTACGTACACAATCTTTATATCTCTTCTTGAAAAAAAAGTTGAAAAAAGTGATTGCTAATGTGGCGCTGCTAAGATGATGATGAACAAAATACATATTTTTTTAAATTTAAATTTTTCCTTTTCGGTAATTTTATACACGCTGGCTATTTTTAGAAATGTGCGAAAAGTATTTTGGATTGACACTTTGAAAACTTTTCGATCATGCTGCGCTAGTCAGTACACAAGCAGAGTCCGAAAAGACCGTATAGATTAGACGGTCTTGACAAAGCCCTAATTGTACGCAAGTCTACCTCGATAATTTTCTACACGGGCAGTATTAGAAATCCGCGAATCGTTAAAAGAGTTCTTTGGTCCACTTTAATGAAAGGTAGTGTTCAGTGTAAATTATTCTGCAAGTAGTTTCGGTAGCCTTTCGAATAATATGTACTATGCATAATTTAAATGTCGTGTACCAAATTTTGCATAAGATAGGTCAAGATCACAAAGCTTTTGCGGACTTATAATCAAATTATTTTCTGTTCACATTAAAATTGTGGTTCGTAACAAAAATTTTGTTTTAACAAAATTTATTAGCACAAGTATCAAAACAAATTTTTATCCAGATTCAACGAAACCGATTTCTTGATGTGAGGAAATTAAAGTACTAATTACTAATTCTGGATGCTGACTCGTAATTTCCACTTGAAAATTCTTTTTTGTAGATTTTCGACTTCCATTCCGCATGTTTGGAATATCTACAAAAATATTGCGCTTTTCTTATACAGGTGTAATAAATATATTATTTGATACGTGGGGGAGAGGCAATTTCATTCGTATAAAAGGCTCTTCTCTTATCCTTGTTGTACAATATTTGTTACTTGTGCTAAAACATTTTGTGAGAATCAAATTGTTGTTGCGAACCAAGATTTTATTGAGACAACAAAATATTTGGATTACTATTGCACGACAACTTTGTGATATTAATTTATTTGATGCACAATTTGGTGCAAGACATTACGAAAAACTACAAAAAAATACTTGAAAGAATGATGTAAATTGTACATTACTACTCGTATGTATGTTTATTTTCAAACACTAGTGCCATTTTCAGGTAAGTTTTATTAACTTATTCATTCTTCACCAAAAAAAAACAACTATTAAATAGTTATCATTAACTTTTTTAATGTCATTTTTCAGAAACCAATGTCCTTGCTTCGTATTTGAATCGGAAAAATCACTGCACAAGTGAGGGTATTATGTTTTGAGAACTTCCCGTTGCTTCGAAATTGTTTGTCGCCGGTGAATATTCGAATGACTGACTTGAAGTGTATCGCGTTCTAGAATTCGCGCACAATGGTTATGTACGCGCGAGAATAGCGAGCTCCCATTGGTTCTTTACAGCTCTCAATAGTTTAAAAACTATTGACCGTACAACATTTTGTCACAGGAGTTTTTTGTTCAGTTTTGTACAAGGAATGTGTATGTATAAGGAAAATGATGAGTTCAGGATCACCCTGTATATGACGCAATTTTATTTTTTATATTTTTATTTTATCGCACAGAATTGACGTGTGACGAAAATTCAAGTTAGTGAAATGTATTTAATATTATGCATATATATATAT
>JBAGKK010495437.1:0-30684 GCA_037177015.1 Euceroptres primus
CAAGATTCTCTAATTTTAAACAAATTTCAAGTTTTTTAATTTGTCCTTTATCTAAAGTTGTTTTTTTCTCTTTGACAGAACTCCGTAACGGAAAAATGTTCTATATATATTTTTTATAAACAAGATACTCCAATGTTAAACAAATTTCAAATTTTTCAATTTGTCCTTTATCTAAAGTTTTTTTTTTCTTTTCTGTCAAATCTCCGTTACGGAAAAATGTTCTATGTATATTTTTGTAAACAAGATACTCCAATGTTAAGCAAATTTCAAGTTTTTTAATTTGTCCCTTATTTAAAGTTTTTTTTTCTTTTTAAGGTGATGCGATACATACGTTACGTCACGAATTACCGACAGGGTATAAAAAATATTCGGCGGTCCTATTTTTAAACAAAGATATCGCGTTGAAACTTAAGAGAATGATACGAAATATGATGGGGCACATCTTATCATTCTCGTAAGTTTCAACGCGATATCTCTGTTTACTTAAAAATAGGACCGTTGAATATTTTTTATACCGCGTCGGTAATTCGTGACGTCATAACGTATCATACACCCTTAAAAAGAGGTATTTTATAAATGCGGTGTTAAAATATTAAAAGGATTCACAAACAACTTTGTTCACTAATATAAATTAAAAATGCTTCAATATAAAACATATTTTACAATAAGGGGAAGGTGTGATGATCACTGCGTTCACAAGTAAAAACGATATTGATTTAATAGAAATCAGTTCGAATTGAGTATCGAAATTGCCTGTGGAGAAAAAAAAATTGAAAAAAGGTTATAGGAGAATGAAAATCAATGGATAGAAACGTCGATTATATTTAAGTATTAAGTTTATTCACCTTCGAAGAATACACATTTACTTCGCCTTCTTGCTCTTGATCTTTCTCATGTAGAATTCGAGTTCCTTTCCTTCCAAAATGTAGCCGTCGGCTCTACCACACTGTCCGGGTCTGCTGGAAACGCACGCTGCAAAACCATGAAAGCAATCAAATATTGTAATATGTAATTACAATTGATATTTCTTAAGGGTAAACACCTTTTCTCATACATGAAAAAAGGAGATTTGATTTGATTTTGCTTGGATTTTAACGTCCGAGAAATATACAGCTTACATACATTGAATCACATGCAAAATGTAAGGAGTGAAAACATTGTGTACGCGCAAAAATCCCTGTACAAGGGCTTATCGTTCATCGGTATATGTCGAGTAGCATTTTTTTCCGTGTATGTAAGCCATTACGCGTTCACTCTGTATATTATAGTATTAAAAGGCGACGACTTCGCATAAATTATCTTTGTTAAATTATCTTCTCAGTTTTGAGACCTATATCTATTATAGTTATACCTTCATATACCTTTTTGTAATAAAATAAAAATATTTTCTCCATTGATTCTATGATTTCAGGGTTGATTAGTTATAATTATAAATTTGATTATCAATAGCATTTTCTTACCAAGAACTCTTCCAGTCGCGAACTGATCCTCAACAGCCTGTTCAACTTTCGCGAACTTCTGCCTCGCCTTGTATTTGGCCTCGCATTTCTTCGACCTTTTCTTGTTCAAAATTTCCTCCTCGGCTTCGGTCTTTTAACAGAAAATTTCCATGTTTGTAAATTACAAGTCTTTCAAAAATTGAATATTATTATTTTTTGTTTAATGCTTCAGAACGCTGTGGGAAAATTTCAACACATCCCTTTCTGAGTAGGTAAGGTGATCATCATGTTCAATTGGAAAGCGTTCAGGGAACGAAGGGGAACAAAAGAATAATAAATGTCCTGTTTTATGCATTTTATACATATACAGTAAGGACATTTTCGAAGCAGTCATAGAGAAAATATGCTATGTAAACTATGTTATATCCAATATGGCGGACTGGGGCGCTAAAGCCTCTTTTCTGATACATATGCTTATATAGCATAGTTTTTAAAATGATCCATTATATCCCCTATGACTGCTTGAAAATAGTACATTATGTAACAAGGGGCGAAAGGAGCAGATTTTTCCCGCGGGCAGTAATTACCCGAGGGAAAAATCTACTTTCGTCCCGTGTTGCATATAGTATTTTATTCCACTCTCGACCGTGGCCACCTTTTGGCCCTGAAAAGCGGGTCCGACGCATTTTTCTATAGTTTTGTTCGCTCGAATTCTGATCGACTCGGAGCAACTCAGATTTTCAATATGGCGACCGTCGACTATCGGATTTCGAAGGAATTCTCGAGCCGCGAAAAGAAAAAAATGTTAACTTTATTTTCGCCCCGCTAATTTAACTTTCGCCCCGCAAATGCGGTTTACGGGAAATATATGCTACTTTCGCCCCTATTTTCAGGGGCAAAAGGTGGCCATTTCGGTCGAGTGTGGAATAAATGAATTTAATTTCAAAAAAAGTAGTTGAAATGTATTTTAAATCCTGAGTAAATTTGATAAAATAATGAGTGAATAGAAGATTGCAAATAAAGTAAATTAAAAGCTTTTTAAAACGCGATAAAAAAATTTTAGACCATATTCTAAATTTTATTTTTAAATGATGAAAAAAATAAATTAATGATTCTTGCCAGTAATCGCCATTTTTGAATCTAATAAACTTTCATTTATAATTTTGAAAAAAAAAAGAAACTTGAAAAACTTCGAAAAAATCTCAATTTAAAGTATTTTAGGGGATTTTGAGAAAAATAGGGAGGAAAAAAAGGAATAGGAATATTTTTATCTCTCATTTACTCTTTTGTTCCTTACGTAATTAATGAACGCTCCCTTGACTTTCTTTTAAATTTGGAAAGCCTTTCGATTTGAAAAAAATCACAATTCAAGGCCTTTCAAATCTGAAAGGCCCTCGACTTTAAAATGTCTTTCAAAATTGGAATCAGTTTCAATTCAAGTCCTATTCAATTTGAATAAGTTTTTTAAATTGTAACGTGAAATTACAATTTCAAAATTTGAATTTCATAATTTTAATCTCTTTTAATGGGGATTCTCACCAATTTTGCTCCTCGTTTGCGGCCAAGAGGAATTGCATAGTGGGATTCGTACCACTGTCTGAACGGCGTGGCGTCGATCGTCACGATGGCATTTTTGACGAGGGTTTTAGTTCTCACCAACTCGTTATTAGATGCGTTGTAAACGACATCGATAATACGAGTTTTGCGTGCACGGCCTTCAGATCCCCAGGAGAAATTTCCCGTGTCCAGACGGAGCGCTCTGTACTTTTTATTTCCACCGCGTGTGCGAACCTTATTAAAAAAAAAACAAAAAACCAAAAAAAAAAACCATTAGTGTCTGTTTTCTCAGAAAAGGAATTTCTTTACATCTTTTGAAATACTTCAGAACGCTGTGGGAAAATTTCAACACATCTCCTTCTGTGTAGGTAAGGAACTCATCATTTTCAATATTAGGAAACAATTATTTTCAAACAAGGAAACAATTATTAAACAAATATTTTCAGTCTTGGTATTTTTTGTGAAACATTTCAATATTTTTAGAAGGATCTTATTTTTTGTTTTTAGTCCTGTTCAATTTTTTTTTTTTTTTTTTTTGGAAACAATAAAATTGTGAATTTCAATAGCTTTATCTAAACTGACTTTTATTTTCTTTCGAATGAAAAACTTTCGACAAAATCTTTGAAAATCCAAAAAAAATTGTTTTTGAGTAAAGAGAATTTCTTAACAATTTTTTTAAGAATGTAAAGATAATGATATTTGGAATAATTGAAAGTGAATGTAAATAATGAAAGTAAATGGTTTATTTTTATAATTGAAATGATAGAAATTACTCTTGAAATGTAAATTTTTTTTAAAAGCAAATAACCAAGAGTGAAATTTTCTTTTATTTTCAAAATTGGATCTTACGGTGTGAATACGTTGTGGTCCTAGTTTTGTATTGGCCGCAGGACGTCCTAATTCGAACTTCCTTTTCTTCCTAAGCGGCTTCCTCTTGCCACCAGTGGCACGTCTTTTATGCCAATGATCACGGGAAATACCTTCAAAAAACAGTCAAAATTAATTTTCTCTAAAAATTTGATTAGTTTAAATTTCAGGACATTTTACAATTGTAATTAAACTATTTAGTTACAAATTAAAATCATCAAACTAAAATTGACCGTTGATATTGTTATGAAAATTTCCGTACAACTTAGCATGTAGCACAAAGAGGGGACAGGCTATTTTTACGGAAAATTCCGTAACACAAAGGGGGGGGACAGACTATTGTTACAGAAGATTCCATAACACAAAGGGGGGACAAGTTATTGTTAAGGAAAATTCCGTAACGCAAAGGGGGGGATAAGTTATTGTTACGGAAAATTCCGTAACGCAAAGGGGGGGATAAGTTATTGTTACGGAAAATTCCGTAACACAGAGGGGGGATAGGCTATTGTTACGGAAAATTTCGTAACACAAAGGGGGGCTAGACTATTGTTACGGAAAATTACGTAACACAAAGGGGCGACAGACTATTTTTACGGAAAATTCCGTACCACAAGGGGGCACAGGTTATTGTTACGGAAAATTCCGTTAAAAAGCTTATTGTCACGAAAAATTCCGCAACAAGCCTATTATTACGGAAAATTCTGTAACAAAAAAGCTTACTGTTACGAAAAATTCAGTAACAAAATCCTATTGTTACGAAAAATTCCGTAACATTAGTCTCGGCCCATACAATGTCGTGTGCTAGTTGTAACGGAAATTTCCGTAATACTAGACACTGCCATTAAAATTACATGCGCTCGATACTGCAAATTCCTAAAATAAATTACAATTTAAAAAAAAAAAGCATTTTAAATCAATTAATAAGTTTTAATTAGAATCAGGAATTTTTGTTTTGAAAAAATGTTACAATATTCCATAAAATCACTGAAATTAAAAACGTCTTTCAATTTGGAAATATTTCGAATTGGTACCTTCGATATTTATATTAATAAAATAAGTAAAATAAATTATAAAATCACCAATAAAATAACAATATTTTGTTAAACAATTAAAAATCTACAAATTAAATCACAAAATTCCAAGTTCAATTTTTCGAACACAAACTTTTTAACTTCCAAACAAAAACTACAAAAAAATTACGAAACATAAAAAATCAATCTATATTTCTCAAAGATAATGAAAAGAAGCGTAAATATCTTCTAACTTTAAATATTCAGTTTCTAAACCTGTTTTTGAAAACTTACAAACCTAACCTTACTTTTATTTCTTTGATCCAATCGTGTAAAAACAGTAAAAAATATTTCCGAAATGTGAAATTAATTATCGTAAAACTCGAAAGGACTTTCCACTCCGTGAAAAACACAAGGAAATATTTTTATAGCCGCAAAGGATATTAATTATTGACAAAAACATCAAGCAAACAGCGTTTGGCATTGACACAAATCGGCTCGAAATTTCGAGTTTCTTTCAAATCCAATCACAAATATTACACGGCACTTGCAAAAAATGGACGGGAGACTTATTTGTAATTCTTTTTTAAAAGTTTTATTCAGAAACTGAGAGGATGTTTAACGATTTTTAAAAACATGTGGAAACATTTCGACACTCACCCATGGTGCTTGACTTGAAAAGAAAAAGAAACACGAACAAACTGAATTCTAGATGAGAGTATCGATGAGGACGTGATGAGTTTATGTCTCACCAGAAAGCGCCACTAGATTTCGCGGGAAATCAAAGTCATTTAAAAACAAAAGAGTTCGTATAATTAGTTTTTGAGATTGTTATGTTATTTTTTATGTTCCTTTCAATAAATATTTCAAATAACAAAAGAAATCATGCAAGTTTTTAAAGAACAAGAATTTTATGTTTATGATTTTTATTGTCAATATGATTTTATGTGGTAAAGAACCCAGATCTCAATTTGAAATTCTATTTTCTCAATTTAATGTCTAAACTAGCTGTAATATGAAAATTTTTGGATTTAATTGCTAGTTTAACTTACAAAAAACTTTTAAAAAATTCTGAAAAAATCTTTTTGGAAACCTACTTGCACAATGAACAACGAAAAACATTTAAAATGCTTCTAATATATTTCTCTTCTTAAAATGCTTAAATTTGAAGATATTTCTTCCTTTTCTTCTTTCTTCTAGTGAAAGATATTGATAATAAATTAACAGCGAAAAACATTTAAAAAGCTTCTAATATTTCACTTCTTATTTTTTATTTCCTGTTTCGGTTTACTTTTTCCTTTTTTTCCTTCTTCACTTTCCTTTATCAATTCAACTTTTCTCCAAAAAGACTTTAATAAAAAACTAGAGTTTGTTTTTAAAAAAGCAGTTCGGTATTTTGACTGGGTTGTTGGTTAGAGCAAAATAAGTTTCGGTTTTTATATTGTCTAATGTGTTACGATTTGACTTCTTCAGTTTATAAATATTACGATTTAGTATTGTAAATTTACGATTTGGCTTTTTAAAATTGAAACTTTTATTCTTTTCTTCTGTCATATTCATTTCTAGGTTATCTTATTACTTTATGGCAAAATTTGATTGGTCGGAAACCTAGATCTTAATTTGAAATTTTATTTTCTCAATTTAATTTTTATACTTATTTTGTAATGTGAAAAAGTATACTCTTCAATTAAATATCAAATTGCTAGTTTAACTTACTAAAAACTGTAAAAAAATTATGAATAAATCTTTTTTGAAATCAGCTTGTAGAATGACCAGCGAAAAATATTTAAAATGCTTCTAATATATTTTTCTTCTTGTAATATGCCTAAATTTGAATACATATATCTTCTTTTTCTTCTTTCTTGTAGTGAAAGATGTTATGATATTTTTCATAATAGCAAAAAACATTTAAAAAGCTTCTAATGTTTCACTTCTTATTTTTATTCATTTTTTGTTTCGGTTTACTTTTTCCCTTTTTTTTCTTCATCCCTTTTCTTTATCAACTCAACAATTCTCCAAAAGAACTTTAATAAGAAACTACTTTTTAGCACAAGTTTGTTTAAAAAAAAGTATAGTTCGATCCAAGAAATCTTGGATCGGGGGTCGTCCGTTACAACAAAATTTACACATCATTCTCTTTTTTTCTTTCCTTTTCATTTCTAGGTTATCTTATTACTTTATGGCAAACTTTGAGTGGTCGACAACCCAGATATCTCGATTTGAAAATATATTTTCTTCAATTTAATTTTTTAAATAATTGCAGTGTGAAAAAGTACCCTCATCAATTAAATTGCCAGTTTAACGTACTAAAAACTGTTTTAAGAAAAACTTAGCTTTTTAAATGAGCAAAAGGCGCATGCGCAGATCGTTAAACAGTTGAATCACGCAAAGAAACGCAAGACACCTCTCGTCTGGCTAGAAAGCAGAAATAAAGATCTCCCAATTTTTCGGCACTACTTAAAATCTACAACGTAAATTTTTATTCGAAAAAAGATAAATTCTAGAAGTTGCTAAACAAAAATGTCGGCCCGCGAAAATTTAAAGGCGCCATTGCGGAAGTAAGTGGCGGATGGCTGTCATTTTTAGTGGATCACATCAGCCATTTCCGCTAGTCTTGCGCGACAGAAACTTTAGAAACGATGACCTACGCAGGTAGATTTAACGATGTATGATGAAATCGCGGCTGTTCGTGTTTTTTGACAGATTAAAGTTGTCCACGTTCTCTTTAGTTTTTCGCGAGAAGAATTCGTCAGAAGTCACGAATTTTTTCAAGTCCAGACGAAACCGTTGTGTGTAAATAATCAAAATGTTTACACTTCAGTACCACAATCAGGTAAGTTATTATTTTTTTCTTGCATACGTTCTTACTACGAAAGATATTTTCCGGTCTCAAAATATCTCAGCTGCAAAATGTTTTTTAACCTTGAAATTATCAGCTGCAATTTTGTTAGATGTATTAAAAAAAATAACCTCACTTTTCACAGCGAAGGATTTTTCACCGTTACATTTTAAGTTATGAACTGTTTATTTTTTTGACAACTTTTTAAAGATCTGTTGAGATATTTCCAGAAAACGTGATTTTTTTGGCAACTAGTTAAATCGTCTACTGTTTTAAGACATTTTACTCCTGAGCCTGAAATCCAATCATTATTTGTATTGTTATCTTTTTGGAATTTGTTTTTTTCTGAAAAGCGAGTATAGATTTGTTTTTATTGTATTAGATATTTAATTTGTTGGCGAGATTATTATTCATGGATGGTAGCAATGTTGAGAGTTGCCAAAGTCTTTTGTCACCCTTGAATGAAATTATTGTGCAACTGAAGAATTTTGATAGATACAGTTGAGTGTGAAGCTTATATTTTGCTTTTCTATTGTTGGAAAGATAAATACAAACAATTTTCACACAAAAATCCCCAGAAAGAAAAGTATGTAATTTATTTTAAATTAAGGGCATGTGATACATTATGATGTTACGAATTATGTACCGACAGGTTACAAAAAAATATTCGACTTCCTATTTTTAAACAAATAAAGGTATAGTGTTGAATCTCAACGGAATAATAGAAAACATTATGACGCATGGCTGTTATGTGTAATTTTTTCAAAGTTTTGAAAAAAAAATTTTTAATAATTTTTTTTTAACTTTGAAAAAATTACACAACTATGCGTCATTATGTTTTCTATTATTGCCTTAAGTTTCAACACGATATCTTTGCTTAAAAATAGGACCACCGAATATTTTTTTATTTCGTCGGTAATTCGTGACGTCACCGTATCACATGCCCTTAATTAAAGGTTTCGTCCCATTTTAAATGTAATATTTGCAAATGAAGTACAACAATTATTTTCGAAATCAATTTTTACATTCTTATCACATGAAAAGGTATTACTTTTTTTCTTAAGGGCATGTAACACCGAGTCCTACCTTACCGACATTTTTTTCGACAAACTCACGTCCATCCAAAATGAGATATTGAGTTGAAAATTTGGGGAATTAAATAAAAAGCATTAAGGAAGGTTTATCTGGTCTTAAATTTTCAGAATTCAATAAGAAAAAAATTTCAAAATTTTTTTTTGCAATCCTAATATTTAAGACCAAATAAACATTCCCTAATGCTTTTTATTTAATTCCCCAAATTTTAATCTCGATATCTCATTTCATGTGGACGTGAGTTTATCGAGAAAAAAAGATGCCGGTAAGTTAGGAATCTTCTAAAAGGACATACCCTTAAGGATGTCAACAGTCAACCTCAAAATTAATCAAATCTTTACGTTAATTTATAAAATCAAGGAGAATAAATTTAACATTATTTTTAACGAATTTTGAAAAATAAACTTACTTTACTAACTTTACTTAACTTTACCAAACTTTAGGGTGAAAAAATTTTGGGTCATAATTGTATACTTAAAAATACTTATTTGGATATTTGTGTTTTTTCCTTCGTTTTAGACAAAAGTCGTAATTTTCATTCAATTTCAATTCTCATCAGCACATTTTATTCCTTAAAAGATCCTTAACAATTCTATTTTGTAGGTTTCTATTAAAATTATTTTATTTAGAAATTGTACAGTTTTTCATCTTGCAAATTAAACAATATTCCAAATATCAAATTTTAATAAAAACGAAAGTTTCAAAATACGAAATTTATGATCAATGAAATTTTTCACGAAACTTACGACTACGACTAACTTGACTACTTGCACTACGACTAAGATGTTAAACAAAATTACTTTCGATTTTATATAATTTTATTTGATTGTTTGATTTCACATATAATTATATACGTTCATAAATATACCCTTGAGCCCTGGTTTATTTACCATTTATTTACGACTACTACTAACTCGACTACTTGCACTACGACTAAGATGTTAAACAAAATTACTTTCGATTTTATATAATTTTATTTGATTGTTTTATTTCACATATAATTAAATTCGTTCATAAATATACACTGGAGCCCTGGTTTATTTACCCCCGGTATACCATTTCCAGGAATTCTCGCCGAGGGTGAGGGGTCCAAGGGGACGAGAAAGCTGAGCTCGAAGCTCAGCGGAATTGCGCAAGTACCGTAGCCACAAAGCGGGCAGTATCCTAAGCGGATAATTTCGCCAGTTCGCTTCAGTTCGTTTTCAGTGTTTTGGTTTTGCGTTATATATAATAATTAATAAATAATAGCTAAATAAAACTTAAAATTAAAGTAAACGTTAAATTAATCTTATATTTGAAAAATAGTTTTCACTCCTGGTGAAATTCACAAAAAATGAAACAAAAATAGTTCATACGGCCTTGACTTTTTCACGTTTGAGAGACTTCTGGTTTTCACGAAAGCCATTCAGGCCATCTCCGAAACCCCTGATAAACCGGGGTTCCAGGGTATTTAAGTAAAACACGCTGCCTAAGACATTAATGCAAGTCGAAGCTAAAGCATCATTTTCTTGATCTCAAAAAATTGAATTATTTATTTTTTTAAATGTAAATAATTCACATATATATGTATATATGTATATAAATAATGTCTGAATTGAATAATAAGAATAAATTTATTTCCCACTTGGTTTTTCCCATTTTTAGTTTAGTTTATTAATGGTTAACGCCTTGATACATGGTTTCGGTACAGAGTAACTGTAATTACAAGAAACGGCAGTTAAAAAATAACAATAAAGTTATGTATAAAATCTTTCCATTTTTCGCGCATGATTCCAAGCAGGGGGGCGGGGGGCAAAGTGACACTTTTTTCAAAGCTTGTCCCATTCTTTCGGACCTTTTTTTGAGTTGATTGAGGGATTTTGTCCCATTTTTCGTGCGTGATTCCAAGCAAAGGGGGGCAAAATGACAATTTTCAAATCCTGTCTCATTCTTTCAGACCTTTTTTTGAGTTGATTGAGGGATTTTGTCCCATTTTTTGCGCGTGATTCCAAGCAAAGGGGGGCAAAATGACACTTCAAATCCTGTCCCATTCTTTCAGACCTTTTTTTGAGTTGATTGAGGGATTTTGTCCCATTTTTTGCGCGTGATTCCAAGCAAAGGGGGGCAAAATGACACTTTTCAAATCCTGTCCCATTCTTTCGGACCTTTTGTTGAATTCATTGAGGAATTTTGTCCCATTTTTGCGCGTGATTCCAAGCAAAGGGGGTGGGGCAAAGTTATTTTAAATGTAAATTAGGCATTTTCCATATATAATTATCATAAATATGTATGGCTAAAAATGTTAAAGTTTCAAAATTTTCACTGATTTTGAAACTTTTCATTGAAACTTTCGGTTGAAAGTTTACAAAAGTATTTCTGAAAAGGCACATTGCTAGTAATATGCTTCAGTTCCTCGTCTAAAATTCGTTACAATAACAACAGGGTCCCTTTTGTTGATTTTATAATTCCAGATATAGATTGATTCACTTTGATTCAAAGTGATTCTTTTTGATTTTAATTCAATTATTTACAATTCATCTATATTGTAAGTCTACAAAATTGTTCTCTGGAAACGTTTCTTGTCTTAAAACAATTCTTGTAAGCGGAGTAAAATATGATAACGCAAAGTGCTTACTCCATGAAAAATACGATATATTCGTACATTTTTAGGTACTGTATCATCTGACACAGCTGACGAATGGCTTCAGACCAAAATCCTCTTCGTTTGCAGTTAGAGTTCAGCAACGTAATGAACCGAGTTATAATACCCCAGACATTTTTTGCCAAGAAAGTTTTTTAGAGGTAAGAAAAATTGATTAAAAACCAAGAAAATAATAATTCATGTTTTAAGTTCAATTTTTTGTTTATTTAGTTAGCATGTCTGAATTTCAGACAAGTGCCAACTAAAGAAAAAAAAATTACAACATAAAATGATTAAAATTACTTACAAGTAAAATTTTCCTTTTGTTCTTTAGTTTTCCTGTTATAAGTTTTGCCATTATATGCTACTTTTTAGTTACAATTCAATTGTAAGTACAATTACAATTGTACTTACAATAAAATAAATGTAAATTTACAATTGCATAATTTATATATGTACCTACAATTTTGCTTTTAAAAACTTGTGAGGCCTTAGAAGTTTTTAACAAATTACATTAAAATCGAATAAAGAAATCACAGTAAGTGAACTTTATAGGCAACAAGAAATTGTACAGAACTACCAGTAGAAGTATTAAAAGTCCACGACCTACCAAGTCTTCTTCAACTAAAGAGCAACAAGAGGTTCCAGTTAGAACAATTACTCCAAGTAAAAATTACAAAAAGAACAAAAAAGAGAAACAAATGGAACGTATCGTACATATCAAGCGCGAATTTCACAGAAAACAAAAAAGGCTTTCCTCCCCAAATCGCCGATTCGATGACGATATTTTCCATCAAACCAGTTCATGGAATCCTTCGCAATCATCACAGTCCAATCGTCTATGATGTTCAAATTCGCGGCTTCAAGTCGCAGCGATCTATGAAATCTGAACTGGATAGCAACGCCTCGATTTCTTCCAAGATCATGAAGTGGTTTGGCGCTCTTCCAGGTCACCAGGTACTTTTATATTCTTTCCCTATCAAAACATTACACAAATTTATTATTTAATCCTCTTTTATCTTCGGCAGGACAAAGCGACTGGGTTAAATCTCAGCAGAGATCACGACTTTCACGCGCTAAAAAGTGTGATGAAGAAAGACGCGACACCGGATGATCGCGTGAAGTTAGCCTTTGCAGAAGGATATTTAGAAGGACATTCCCGGAAGTCGCCTGAAAGATTTCTAAGTTGGATCAGAGCATTGCAATCTATTCTCTCTTTCAGCATATTTCTGTTCCTGGTCCTGATGGTCGCGTACAAATGTGAGAATTATTTTTACATCACTTTCAAATTGACTTTCGCATTCTATTAACTCTCTTTTACGTTCCTAGTGCGCTCGAATGATGGGAACATGTTTAGGTTTCAATTTGGTGACCACCTCGAGGTTGACGCAGAAATGGTTCGTGTTACCTTCAACGACGTCAAAGGCGTAAGTTCATTTCCTTAAGACTTTAAACATCTAGAAAGAACCCGGAATTAAAAAAGAAGTCTGCTTTCAGATTGATGAAGCAAAGACAGAACTGCAGAGTGTTGTTGAGTATTTGAAGAATCCAGCTAAATTCACAGCCTTGGGTGGAAAATTGCCGAAAGGTGTTTTACTCTCTGGTCCTCCGGGAACTGGAAAAACTTTGTTGGCTCGGGCCGTTGCTGGCGAAGCTGGAGTGCCATTTTTCCACGCAGCGGGTCCCGAATTTGATGAGGTTCTTGTTGGTCAGGGGGCCAAGAGAGTTCGAGATTTATTCAGTAAGTATACGATTTTTACGTATAAAAATGTCTTTTGGCAGAGTCAACCAGGAAAAAATGCAACAGGTTCGAAAGAATCTGTTGTGAAATAAATATTGCCGTCCAGTGAAACAACCTAGTAAGTTGAAGCCTCGGCAGAAAGAACGTTGTATCAACACATATTTTGTATCCATGGAGTTCTATGAGTTTTTTAAAAACTGTTTCTCTATTCCGCGGAAGCGCTGCGATCGAAAATTCGAAAATTGAATTCGCAATGAAATGTCAAAATAGTTGAGGTTATATACTTCGAAAATGCACCTTTCTAAGTCTAACATTGAACTTTTGAACAGAGGTAAAAAAAGAAAAAAGTTTTAAAGGGTTCTGAATTATCACAGAGTATTTATAATTAAAATTAAATTTATTAGAATGGCTCGCAGGAAAGAATAAAAGAACTAGAGAGGCTGGAGAAGCTTACGTTAGTCAAAAGAAAATCTAAGTTCCGGCATTAAAACGTCCAGAGCCGGTAATATCAAATATAATATTTAAAAATAATAAAATAAATAAATGAGCGATAAATAATTATCAGAAATTGTACTAAAAATACTGTTTAAATTATTTTTACAAGAAAATTTAAATAAAACTTTAAATTACAATTACATGAATAATTAGGTTTTTTTTTTAAATGAAAAGATGAGAAATTATATTTTTATTTATTTTTTACAATGTTTAGGACTAAGTTTGTAAACGATGTTACTAACAATGTAATAGACTTGATTTTGAGATGAAATTAAATATTTTCAAAACTTTTCACGAGAAATCGTATTCTGACCAATCGAAGTATACAGTTGAAAACTACATGCCTTTCTGTAATATTGATACAACTAGAATAAAGAATTATGAATCTCGACGGCTAGCAACCTTCAAATTTATAAATTTAAAATGTACAATTAAAAAAATCAAAATTGTATGAAGTCGAAATCTTTTTAACCTAATTATTTTTATTTTAATTAGTTGAAATTTGCCGAATTCAATTTTAAATTAAATTAATTCAATTAACCCTCTGCCTGTCTTACCTTATCCCCACTCCAACGCCATAGAATGTGTTTCCCATTGTCCCCATTAGATGTCCGAATTGATGATTTTAGGCGATAACGGTCAAATGATTTAGATATGTACACATTCGAGGTTAATTGACATACATGCGAAGTAAATGGAAGTAAATAACCTCGACTATTTTGACATTTCATTCCGAATTCAATTTTCGAATTTTCGATCGCAACACTTCCGCGAAATAGAGAAAAAAACTCGTAGTAAATGAGTAGTAAAATAGTAATTAATAGTGTGTGACGGCTAGCCTCGATTAAGTTCAACCCAAAAGTGCTTACACATCCAGTTTCTCTTTTTTGCGTGTTTCCGGAGTGCCCCACGGTTATTTTAAGTCAAGAAAGAAAAAATCGTACTACGCGTTTGTGAGAAAAAAGGCTTTTTCATTTTTGACAATTAAAAATCTCATTTTTCTCGAAAACGACACAAAATATGAATACACTCATCGCTGGATTACGGGCCGAGCTCGGGGGTAGACGGTACTCAATTCAATGCTATTAAAATCCAGTTTGAACCGGATTTAAAGCGACGAGGGAGCAGTCTTATGTCAACATTCAGGACCGTAAATATAGTCTCTGAACGTACAAAAGTAAATGCGCAGAGAGTCACGATGTAAACAACTTCTGGCGGCCCTGACTGTTGGAGCGATGGCCTTCAGTGTCGTCCGTCAAAGGACGCTCGGGGGGGGGGACCAAATCAGTGAGGCGTGAACGACCATGAAGCCGGCCCGAAATCCAGGGGCCGGAAATCCAGCGATGAGTAGCAGTTTATAGTTCAAACTTGTTTCCCTTTCTGAAATCTATAAAATTATACCCTTACCAGATGTTTATCTTGTATGTTTCAACCAATTTTTTCAAAAAAATAGAAAAATCTATAAAAATGGACTAAAGTAATATTTAGTTTAACGAACTTTAACATTTTATTTTTAATATCTTAAATATATTACTCAGTGGGGGATTATATTTATTGATTCTGACCCTAAAGCCAAAATTAACATTCAATATTATAAACGATTACTTAAATATATTATTATACATGAAGACTTTTGTAATGACAAAGAGCAAACATGTTTTTCACATTGTTACTGACCTAAAAGCAAACGTTTTTAGAAATAAAATGTTGAAGTTCGTTAAAGTTAATTCTATTTTAGTCGCTTTTATCGATTTTTCTAAATTTCTTTTTTTTGAAAAATTTGTTAAAATACACAAGATAAAAATCTGGTAAGAGTATAATTTTATAGATTTTAGGAAGAAAAACAATTTTGAACTATGAACTGCTATTCATATTTAGCGTCGTTTTCGAGAAAAATGAGATTTTTCGTTGTTAAAAATGAAAAATCTTTTTTCTCGAAAGCGCGTAATTCGTTTTTTTTCTTCCTTGGCTTAAAATAACCGGAGACCATCCCCGAAACACGTACAAAAGAGAAACTAGATGTGCAAGCTTTTTTGGGTTGATCTTAATCGAGGCAAGTCGTGTTCAGTTATCGTAAAATGGGGCTAAGCGGGAAGCAGTGGGGTAAAGCGGGCCACCGGAATAACTTGTGCCAATAAAGTAGCTGGACGAATTTCAAATAAAAATAATAGCTAGGTAAGCATTGACAATTTTGTTAATATTTACGTTAAAGTTTGTTTACATTGTGTACCTAAAAAAGAAATAAGTTCGATTTAGAAATTCGTCATGAAGGTGGCCAGAATTATTTATCAGAAAGCGTTTACGATATGCTTGGTCAGCGTTCTAAAAAGAAAGTTTTCGAATATTTTTTAAAAGAAAATATCGCTCGTGCCACACTTTATTCGATTTTCCAGCGTTATGAAAGTGGCAAATCATCCGTTGGCATTAAAAAGCCAGGTCGACCTGTCTTTTTAATTCTTTTAGACTAAATAAACTGGATAAGCCCCAGTTCCAGAAATTGAAGAAAGCTGCGGTAAACAAAGGTGGAGCATCGAATCGAAAGTTAGCTAGAAAATTCGGCATTTCTAAAGAAATAGTTCGTCAAAACCTGATCAAGATTGATGTTCGTTATCATAAAAGAGTGACTGTTCCTCGATACAGTGAAAAGCAACTAGAAGAAATCCCCAAAAAGTGCAGAATTTGACGCCAAAAATATTTTAATGGTCATGTTGAGATAATTCTTAATGATGAAAAATATTTCTCTTATGCTTGGAATAGTGGAGAGCAGAATGCGGGATTTTACACAGATAATATCGAGAAGACTCCTGACAACAAACGATTCACTGCTAAAGGTAAATTTGAACCAAAAATTTTTGTTGGGGTAGCCATATCGGCAAAAGAAGTATCTCAATTGTACATGCAGGATTCCAAAGCTCCTGCCATAAAATCAGACACTTACATAAGCAATTGTCTTACCAAAGTTCAAAAATTCATCAGAACTACTCACTATGGTGACCATATAATTTTTTGGCCGGATCTAGCAAGCAGCCATTATGCAAACAGAACTCTAGACTGGTTGAAAAAAAATCAATTTCATCCCAAAATATGCGAATCCACCAAACATCTCGAAGGCTAGACCCATCGAAGATTTCTGGAGTCTACTGCATCAGGAAGTGTACAAGGGAGGTTGGGAAGCAAAATTCAATGAACACCTCAAAGGAAGAATCAAAAATTGTGTGAAGAAAGTTAACAGAGAGGTCGTCTAAACTATGATCCGAGGTATAAAATCAAAGTTACGCAAAATTGAAGATCCTTTGGTTCTTTCAAAAATGAAAAGTAACATGTCTGTTGAATACCTTTTCAAAATGATTCCTTGTGCAGGAATATATAATTTTATTTATGTATGTTTGAAATTTGTTAAGCTAATTTATTGGTACACGTTATTGTTTTGTGAATAAACAACGGATTGTCCGGTTTTGCCGGATATGTTCCACTTAGTCCGGTTATTCCATTGGTCAGCAGAAATTTCAGAAATTGCAGAACCGAGTTTTAACAGAAGCATGTAATTAATATTACATTAAATTAATAAATTTATTAATGATATTAATAAATCTGCGCAAACTGGATTCGATCGAGTTTGCGATATAGCGATTTAAAAAAAGGAACCGTTAATTACTTTGTCATTTTGAATTAACGGTTCCTTATGGATTTTAAATCGTTATATCGCAAACTCGATCGAATCGACTTTGCGTTAACTATCGTTAGTAATCGTTAGTAAAAATTACAAAGTAATTTTTAATTAAGTAAGTAGTAAATAAGTAATTTTTAATTAAGTAAGTAAATAAGAAACAAAAGGATAAATGTGAGATCAGACAAGATTAGTAACATGCACTAACAATAGTAACGATTCTTCAGAGGCAGCAAAGGAACGAGCGCCCTGTGTCATTTTCCTTGATGAAATCGATTCGGTGGGTTCGCGCCGTACAAATTCTGTTCTTCATCCTTACGCGAACCAGACTATAAATCAGCTCCTTTCAGAAATGGACGGGTAAGCCAAAACAACAGGGTGTCGAATTTTCCGGTAATTTTAAATACCTCAAATTAGTTCCGATTCAGGATCAGATTTCTTCTCTTTCCGATCCGATTCCGACTTTGCAATCCGGTAAAGTCGACGCTCCGTCTTTTACTCCCCTTCAACTTTAATTTGCTAATAGACTTAAATTGCAGCTTCCACCAAAATGAAGGCGTAATCGTTTTGGGCGCGACAAATCGGCCTTCACAGTTGGATCCAGCTTTGCTGCGACCTGGTCGTTTTGACGTTCAAATAGCCATTAACAGACCCGACTTCATGGGCAGAAAAGAAATTTTCAACCTCTATCTTGCGAAGATTATCCACCGTGATCTCGATATCGAGAGTTTGTCGAAAGCCACGATTGGATTCACTGGCGCGGATATTTCAAACATGGTGTGTCTCATTACGATTTTTTCTGTAAACAAAGAAACTGAAGGTCTAAAATAAAAGTTTACGTTCATCTTCAGGTGAATCAAGCCGCTTTACGAGCAGCGATAATGGGAGCCGAACGAGTTAATATGCAGCACATGGACTACGCGAAACAGAAAATCCTCATTGGTCCCGGAAGAAAAAGGTCCATGGACGAGGAAATTAACAAAATTGTTGCTTATCATGAAAGCGGACACGCACTTGTTGCTTTTTATACCGAACATGCCCATAATCTCTACAAAGTGACGATTCTCCCCGCGGGACAAAGTTTAGGACACGTGAGAATCATTCCTTAATTGAAAAATGGTAGTAAGGTAAATTTAGCTAGGAATCTTTTTGATTTATTTTCTTTTACAGACGTCGCTTCTTCCGAAGAGGGACATGAGTAGTTACACAAAATACGAGTTGTTGGCTGACATGGACGTCTGCATGGGCGGTCGAGCAGCGGAGGAATTAATTTTCGGATCAGAAAAAGTGTCCATAGGAGCTTTTGGTGACTTCCAGGTACGCAATATTTATAAATTTTTATATTTATCTTTTTCCTGACCTGTTTCTCTTTTGTTTCGGATAGAATGCGAATAAAATTGCGGAGAACATGGTGACTAGGCTTGGAATGTCGGACAAGTTTGGCTTCCGGGTTCAGACTGACAACAAATCAAACGAACTGATTGACAACGAAGTGCGGAAAATTCTGCAGGTAATTTATCTCGCGTGCAAGAGACTTAAGTCGCCAAAGAGATTATTAAAACACCTTTTTTTCAGGAATCGTATGAACGCGCGAAAGCAATTTTGAAGAACCATCCGAAGGAATTGAAGACGTTGGCTGATGCACTTTTGAAGTATGAGACTCTTGACTTTGAGGACGTTAAAAATCTGCTCAGCGGGAAAAAAATGAAGGTGGAATCGGGAACAACTCAGAGGAAAATCGTCGAAGTTCCGGAGGAAGTTCCTGTTGATGTGCCGAAAAATGTTCTTTAACTTAAATCTACTAAG
This sequence comes from Euceroptres primus, assembly GCA_037177015.1. Classification (NCBI taxonomy): domain Eukaryota; kingdom Metazoa; phylum Arthropoda; class Insecta; order Hymenoptera; family Figitidae; genus Euceroptres; species Euceroptres primus. Next base: position 19,134 of record JBAGKK010495437.1, read on the forward strand.
CTCGATCGTTAATGCAATTCTGTACAGTATACTTATTTACTCTAGACTGTAAAAGTTCCCTTCTCTTTTGAATTGACGCATCTCGCTCCACAGTTTTTGTATTAAAAATCGAGATCTTTGCCTTCTGAACATTCCGTAGATTTAGTTTCTCGGCCGTTCGCTGTGCAACGATTGTGATGAGATTAAAGCGTTCTGGTTTCGCTATTAGTGGAATTTTGTAACTTTTGCAGTCTAGATAATAAAACGTGGAGAAATAAGAGAGTGAGAACTATCTTTGTTGGATTTTCTACAGAGGAATGTCCGATGTGTGTGCTTTCGTATCGTTTTGAATGGTATTGTAAAAATTCATCAGCCCTACAATAAAGTTTCCTTTACTGTTGTTTGATATCTAAGAACTGAACTAAGAAAAATGGCTATAAATAAGTTTAAAAAATATAAATTATCAATGTTTAGGAAAATGGCAGTTTTTGACCACTTCAAACACATTTTTTCTTGGTTATTTCGATTATAAGAAGTGTTTAATTTTAAATTTACATTTATGTGCTTTATATTTTTGTTTCTTCATTGTATTTTTCAAATCTGGCGAAATGATAGCTGCCACAAATCTTTATTGATTCCCTTGAAATTTTGGGAGTAACTTTTCAGGTACACTATCTAGTGGACTACGAAGGGATTTTGCGAAAAATTATAAATTTTATTTTTTATAAACAATTTTTCATGAAATTGTTGGGTGAAAAAATGAACTTTTTTCAAATGTGTACCATTTTTCGAAAAAACGATATTTTCAAATCAATTTAAATGATTTATTTTGTATTACCGATTATTTTTATTATATGGTTTTTTTAAGTGGTGAAGGTGGAACAGGAAAAAGTTATCTTATAAAAACTTTTCCAATGCGTTTTTCTCAAAACTGTATTTTTCAAATCGGACGAAACGACAGCTGCCACAAATCTTTATTGATTCCCTTGAAATTTTGGGAGTAACTTTTCAGGTATACTATCTAGTGGACTACGTAGGGATTTCTCAAAAAGTTATAAATTTTATTTTTATAAACAATTTTTCATGAAATTGTTGGGTGAAAAAACGAACTTTTTTTCAAATGTGTACCATTTTTCGAAAAAACGATATTTTCAAGCCAATTTAGATGATTTTTTTATTATTTATTTTGTATTACCGATTATTTGTATTATATGTTTTTTTAAAGTGGTGAAGGTGGAACAGGAAAAAGTTATCTTATAAAAACGATAACATCTTAACTGAAAAAGGAAACCAATATTGACACATTCATACATTTTATTCTTTTAATATGACGCATTTACTTTATTACGCTTTCAAATTAAAGAAAGTACTAACGTTAAAAATTGAACGGTTAAACGTGCTTTGTGATTGGCCCCTTTTTACTCTATAAAAGAAATCAAAAGGGTTTGGAATTCTGGTTTCTGGATAGATATACACTCGATTAGTTTCATTTAATCAATGAATATGAAAACAGTACATACACTCATTTACTTTCATTTAATCAATGAATATGAAAACAGTACATGTGCACCCATTTTATTGCCACCACGACAACTGACAATTTTTTTTCGTGCTAAGAGTTTGTAATTATGTTTCACGTCAATTCAAGACCTATATGTTTCGTATTTCATCTACTTCGGTTATATCCACGGAGAATTAGGCATGCGGGAATTTGTGGTTTCGGTTATTTCACTACTAAATGGAGGGTCAAATCATCTTGCGCGGATTATGTTGCACTGTAAATACTGTCGTCGTACAATGAAAGAGGTACTTGGATATCGAAAGGGAAATCGAAAATAAAAGAGACTGGGGAAGAAAAGAAATCATAATCATTTAAAAAAAATCATTAATACTATAAAGAAAATGTACAATTTTAGAGTGTAGTACACTACGCTTAAAAAAAAATTGTCTTCGTCAACGAATTCGTATGAAAAAAAAATGTATGAAACTTCTTAGCCTCTGCGAGAAGAGACGAGTCAATTATTAATAATAATTTATGTACACTTCGCACTCCTTAAACCTTCGATAAAGAATTCTCACAAATTCTCAAAAAGATATCGACCAGTTTAAAACTGCCTTCGATAACTTAACGATCGTTTTCGTAAACAAATTTCTTCTTGTCCTGATTTCGAAAGTGCATAAAAATAGGAGAAAGATCGTTGTAGTCACGAATCAGTGGCTTTTCTGCAGTAATGCAAAGAGTATCTTTTTCAATCGCTGCTTGATTTATTGACTTTTTTCCAAGACACAACGTAATTTTTGAAGCACAAGTAATATTATTTACACTTATCTAACGACTAAAGCATACAAAATATTTTCCAAATAACAGAGCCTTTGAACAGACACTTTCATTCACTAATCCTACAAGATTTTTAAACGGTACTTAAAATTTTAACGCAATTAAAATTATCAAGACGCAATTGAGTAACATTATTAAAGAAAATTCGAATTCACAAGTAATCTTGATCTGGTAATAAAACTGTACAAAACAGAAACCACATTTGTAGTTCAATTTCGAAACAGAAAATATCTATTTTAATACTATCTACCTATTAACGCTTTTTTTCAACATTCGTGGGAAACATTTTTTCAGTCATCTTTTCTATCTTTTTTTCATGCAGATGTCACAAAAAGAAAGCAATTGGGAAATTGCAAATCGATCTGAGTACCTACCGCAGAAAAGCCACAGATATTTTGTTTCTTTTTTTTCTTTTTTCTTTTCTTTTTTTTTTTTTTTTTTTTGAAAACCAGTCAGTGGTAACAAAATTGCACTGCCTCTACTTGAGACAGGCCTTTCAGGCCTCTAAAAGTTCTAAGACGTAATTTGTACAAAATTACTCCTGTCCTTTGATCACGTTGGGTACTAGTTTTAAGTTACTGTCATGAACGCACCTCCTGTTTAATTTTTCCATTTCTCACTCCCATGAGTAAAAAAAAAACTCGTGTAGCGTTCCGCCGACAATGGCAGTCAATTGGACGATACCTGCTGCTTTTATCTGCAATAGATGGACATACTTGCATTAGTGATCATTTGAAACTTATTGTTGGTGTCGTGGCGTATGCAAATTATCGAAAGGACAAGTAACCGATCCAGCATTATCCGGAAATTTTTTTACCAAATCCGCAAATTGCCGAATATTCGAATTTGCCTGTTACCGAATTTTCAGATTCCCAAATTCGAACCTTACAGAATTTTTATTTTACCGATTTTTCAGTTAACCGAATTTTCAGATTCCCGAATTTGCAACTTACCGAATTTTCATATTCCCGAGTTTTTATCTTTCGGAATTTTCACATTCCCGAATTTTCATATTCCCGAATTTTCAGTTTACCGAATTTGCATCTTATCGAATTTCCAAAGACCCAAATTTGCATTTACCGAATTTTCAGAATCCCGAATTTGCATGTTCCCGAATTTCCAATTTACCGAATTTTCAAATTGCCGAATTTTTATTTTACCGCTTTTTCAGTTTACCGAATTTCCAAATTCCCGAATTTTCAGAATCCCGAATTTGCATGTTCCCGAATTTCCAATTCACCGAATTTTCAATTTACCGAAATTTCAGATTCTCGAATTGTTTTTAACCGAACCAGCATTATCCCGAATTTTTTTTACCGAATCCATAAATTACCGAATTTTCAGATTCCCGAACTTGAACCTTACCGAATTTATATATTTCCAAATTTTTATTTTACCGATTTTTCAGTTTACCGAATTTCTAGATTCCCGAATTTACAACATCAAATTTTTATATTCCCGAATTTTTATCTCTCCAAATGTTCATATTCGCGAATTTTTATCTTTCCGAATTTTCATATTCCCGGATTTTCAGTTTACCGAATTTCCAACTTGCCGATTTTGCATCTTATCGAATTTCCAAAGACCCAAATTTGCATTTACCGAATTTTCAAATTGCCGAATTTTTATTTTACCGCTTTTTCAGTTTACCGAATTTCCAAATTCCCGAATTTTCAGAATCCCGAATTTGCATGTTCCCGAATTTCCAATTCACCGAATTTTCATTTTACCGAAATTTCAGATTCTCGAATTGTTTTTAACCGAACCAGCATTATCCCGAATTTTTTTTAACGAATCCATAAATTGCCGAATGTTCGAATTTGCATGTTACCAAATTTTCAGACTCCCGAATTTTTGAATTTGCATGTTACCGAATTTTCAGATTCCCGAATTTGAACTTTACCGAATTTTTATTTTACCGATTTTTCAGTTAACCGAATTTCCAGATTCCCGAATTCGCAACTTACCGAATCTTTATCTGTCCGAATTTTTATATTCCTGAATTTTTATCTTTCCGAATTTTCAGTTTATCGAATTTCCAACTTGCCGAATTTGCATCTTATCAAATTCCCGAATTTCCAATTTACCGAATTTTAATTTTACCGAAATTTCAGATTCCCGAATTTTTTAAACCGAAAGTGCAATTAACCGAATTAGCATTATCCCGAAATTTTTTTACCGAATCCGCAAATTGCCGAATTTGCATGTTACCGGATTTTCAGATCCCTGAATTTGAATCTTACTGAATTTTTATTTTACCGATTTTTCAGTTTACCGAATTTCCAGATTCCCGAATTTGCAATCTACCGAATTTTTATCTTTCCAAATTATTCTCCAGATTTTCATATTTCCAAATTTTCAGTTCACCGAATTTCCAACTTGCCGACTTCGCATCATATCAAATTTTCAAATTCCCGAATTTTCAGAATCCCGAATTTACAATTTAACAAATTTTTATTTTACCGAAATTTCAGATTCCCGAATTTTTGTAACCAAAAGTGCAACGCAAAAAACCTTACTTCAACTTCTTCAGCGATTTGGTTCCACAACTTCAGTGAAAAGCGGCGTGAGAGAATCGACATCTTGCAGGCCCTCGAAACTGTCGAGCGGATCAAGGTCACCAGCATCGGGGTCGACGTTGTCCAGAAAACTAGATTCCAGCAAATCTGCAACACTACGACAGACACTTTCCGAGGAGTTCGTGGTCGTCACATCGCCTCTTAGATTCAACGTGTCCAGCGTTGGACTCGACAACATCGGCTCATTACTTTCCGAATACGTCTCCCGAGGTTGGACAGTGTGCAAAGGCGTCGTGGGATACGACCTCGATCCATTACTGTCTTCCGTGTAGGGCAGCGCATACGAAGAGATGGGCAAAGGCAACGGAGTGTTGGGATAAGAGCGCGAGTGAATCATCTTCTGGAGACTTCCGTTCTCCGTGTTAATTCCAGGATCCAAGGCGCCATCGTCTGGCAAATTCAAATCCGAGTTAGGCAAGGAGTCCAACATCATCGAATTTGCCTCTATAACCCCTTGGCCCACGGAGTTTCCCGGCAACATGTCAGGTCCTCCCTCGTCCAAGATGTTGAGAAAGTTGGTGATATTGACGACGGCCGACATTTCCTTGTCCTCCATCAAAAACTGCTGCTCCTCAGACATAAAGTTCGGATCCACATCCTCGAGCAAGTACATAGCGTTGTCGGGGGCGTCGATTGAACAGAAGTCAGTAAATTCACTAGGAACTGGGGTTGGGGCTATCGAACTACTCGTGGAGGGATTGAAGCTCCGGAAGGGCGTTAAGAAGTGCTGCTGCGTGCTAATTGGAGACATCAGAGTTGGGTTCACCATTCTGTGGAGCGGGACCGACTGCGAGCGGCAGTAGAGTTGTTCCTTCGTTGCCTGCGAAATCTCGATGAACTTGAGCTGTTTCTCCCCATGAAGCAGATCCGAGATCTCCTGATCGGTTGGTTGCGTCTTCTGGTAAACGTTCTTCACCTCCTGGAGGTTTTCTTGACTTGGGTAGTTGATAATCAACTGTTTCTGGGGATCCAAGTCCGGCAAGAAGGGAGTGCAATTTGTTCCAACCTTCTGCTCCTGCTTAGAAACAACGATCGCATTCTGTGCATGTCCAACCTGCGTCTCCGAGGACTTGATCAACAGGAGAGGAGACCTAGAAATGCTGACTTGCCTCGTGGTCTCCGGGCCGCTCGTGGGGACGACGAAAGTGTCGTTCTTGCTGGTGTATGGCACGCTACAGGATATTGATCTTGAAAGGGTTTTCTTGGCGCCTCTGGACCTGCAGCCGCTTTGCAGGTTGCTCCTTGATCTCGGAACGGGAGTGTTCCTGGGGGAAACAAAGGGACTCGCGTTGGCGGAGTTGGACTTGGAGGCGCGGCCGTTGATTGGCGAATGAGGTCCGGGGGAGATCGGAGTGAAGTTGAAGATCCGACGTCGGGTGTTTGGACTCTGGGGTACCGTGTGGGACACGTTAGCAGAGTCGTGCTCGATGACGCTGGTCTCGAAACTGACTCTGCGACGGGTGTTGGCTTGACTTGTGTGGTTAAGCATCGTGGGAAGGATGAGCTTCTGGGTGACGTCCTGCTTCTCGAGAGGCACGTTTGCCGGTGTTGTTGGAGTCGCAGGAGGATGGGTTGTACTCGCCTTGAGATTTTGCTGCAGGATTAGCCTGAGCTGAGAAACCTTATCGGACCTCGAAGCTAGCTCCGTGTCTCCGATAACATTGCCAGCTTCCACATCCGAACTCGAGGAGCTGCCTTGTTGGAAATATTGCAGCAGCTCCTCCTCCTGCTCCTGAGAATTGTTCCCTCCGTTCAGATAGTCGTCCAAAGAATCCGGGTCAATGGTCCCGAGGTTGCCGCTCTTTTGTAAAAGACTCGTGTTCTCCAACAGTGGAATCTGGTCGTTTACTGGATTGTTCTTCTCGTCTGAAACACTTGAGCGGCCGTTCAGCTTCGTATGACTGTTGGCGCATCGGGTTAAATCAATATCACAGCTTTCGTGGGGCTGACTATCGGCAGCTTCACTATAGTTTTTAAGATTACTAGCTAGTATCACTGAAATCTTCCCGCTCTGCTGGACCGGCGTGCACGAGCGTTCTGCTGAAGTCGAATCGGCGAGCTTCGACTGCTTCTCGGGGCTGGAATCTGACAGAGAAGGCGCTCCTCCGCTCGTGCGTTTCCTGGGGTTCCTGGTGGACTTGGCCTCCTTGGGAAGAGACACTGAGTCGTCGCTCCTTTGCGCACTTTCAATCGATTGTACCACTAGGTTATCACAGTTAGATTGCAGGGAGACGTTGCAGGATTGGCTGTTGCTTCTCACAGTTTTCCTCTGACGCGGAACTGGTGTGCTGCTTTTCGCAGATACTCCTTGGCTGACGTTCGCCCCCTGCGGCGATTGGTTCGTCTTCTTTTTGCTTCCCTTGCTCCCTGCTTTGCTATTATTTACAGTCTTCTCTTTATTCTGGCTCTGAAAAATTAAACTTAGCTAAACAATATTCCGCTTCTAAAAGATTTTAAGTTCACTAAGGTACGAAGGAAGGTTACCGGCGACTCGTTTTCCAGATGTCGCTGCTTCTGGTCTCGGATGTGCTCCCGCTGTTGTAGTTTCCTCTGCAATTGCAGCTGCGCCTCTCTTAGTTTCACAGTCTTCCCCGCTACGGGCGATTCCGATGTTTCTGTAAAAGTAGGAACCAAATGTAGGTAAACGCAAAACAATGAGAAATTATTAGGGTTACAGGCGCCAACCTTTCTTTTCAGTCTCGGGAGTTCCAGAGTCGCAGACTATGCACACAGCAGCCAAAGATCGAGTGTCGACGCACAAATTATCAACCAAATATCGACCTAAGGCACTGAGTGTGGGGAATTTTAGGCCCAGCAAATTTTCGGCCCATTCTCTAATCACTATCGACGCAGCTCCCAGCATCTCTTCCGTGATATTCTCCTCTGCATTCTCATCCTGTGTTGCAGAACTCTGATTAGTGTGAATTCGAAACATTTTCTTTAGGTTCAAGAAGGTTTTAAATAATTAATAAACTACTCACGTCTTGTAAACCGGTGATTACAGGCAACTTGGGAGGATCCAGTTTAATCTTCTTGCGCATCCCTGCGTAACAATACCGAGAATTTCCACGCGTGCCGAGCCTGCGAGGTCGAACCCTAGGATACACTTGCTTCATGACTTTTCCAAAGTCCGCCGTGGATAAGGGTTTCATAGAATTTCTCCCACAGAACACGCTGAAAGTAGAGTCCGATTAATTGCCAGAAATGGAAAATTAAGCTTTGGAGTTGAGAAGTTTTTGGATGGTAGTTTAATTTAATACTGACCTGTATTCATCGTATACTTCTTGCTTCGGCAACGAGACGTCTGGATCCTCTTCCAGATGAGTCTTTATCCACATTATGGTCTGATGAATTTCATACCGATTGCCCAAGGGATTTAGCGGCTGCCTTAGTGGGTCTATCGTGCCACTGGGATTCGAGAGAGACAACGGGAGCTTCAGGTACAGCAATAGTTTTTCCTCTATTTTAAGTTGCTCCACTCGAGAGAAGATTTCCTGAACGCGAGACCTTGATTCGTCCCTGTAAAAAAGAAATTAAAAAGAGTTCTTCAATGCATTGACGCTTATGCATTGTATTTGTATTTATTTTATTATAATCCGATGGCCAATTGCAGGATACAAATTATGTTATTATATACCTGTGTCCTAAGGGAAGGAAGTTTATCAAGCTACTTTCTACCAAAATATATTCTAAATTGTAATTTATCAATAAAAGATCGGGTGCAAGACTAAAAAAAAATATTGAATTTTTAATGGCTTGAAAACCTGATAAAGGAAGGAGAAAAAGAGGGTTTGATGTACAATAAAAAAAATACTAATTTACTGATAATTTGCGTCTAGTCACTTTAGTTTTTTTTTTAAAGTAGCAATGCTAGTTTATTAAAAATGGTCCAAAATTGGAAAGAAATCAGTAATAATTAAATCTGATTCATAATTGCATACTTACTTAGACGTGGATCAATAAATTTGAATAAGTTATGAATATATATATAGCGCTTCAATGATTTTTCTTTTAAGGGAATTATTTTCTCTCGCTAAAACTTTAATATCATCAAAATAAAAAAAAAATGATCAAATTTCCATGAGTGTTGTGACAAACCTGTGTTTAAATTACCAATTTTACAATCTCTTTTGTGTTCGTAAATTCTATTTCTTAATCTCCTGCCGGTTTCACCGATGTAGACTTTATAACAACACTTGCATTTTATGGGATAAACCACATTAGATAGATTTTCTATTCTGTCAGAATATTTTTTGTTAATTAGTAAATTTTCTAGAGTGTGGTTATTTTTAAAATAAATATCAAGATTTCTCAGACGAATAATGATCTTATGAACATGAACCCTTTGATGATTTTCTTTCAGATTTTGCTTCATTGTTAGTAATTACTCAGAGAAAAATGATGAACATGAAACCTTTCATACTTTCCTTCCAGATTTTGTTTCATTGTTAGTGATTTCTCAAACAAATAATGATGTTAAAAACATGAACCCCTTGTTATAAATATGAAGGATATTCTTCCATAAATTTTGTTGAATAATAATTACTACAATAATAGTAAGGAAAACAAATTATAGTATTGTAAACATGAACCCTTTTATAATTGACTTCCACAGATTTTGTTTCATTGTTAGAGATGTCTCAAACAAATAATAATGTTAAGAACAAGAATATAAATTCTTTGAAGATTTTTTCCGTAGATGTTAACGAATAATGATTTCTCAGAAAAAATAATGATGTTATGAACATAAAGCTTTTAATGATTTCCTCTTCAATTTTGTTTCGTTGTTAGTAATTTCTCAAACAAATGCTGATGTAATGAACATGAACACTTTGATACTTTCTTCCAAACATTGTTTCATTATTAATGATTTATCAAATAAATAATGATGTTAAGAGCATCGACCCTTTGTTGTAAACATAAACTCTTTCATATCCTTTCATAGACTTTGTTAAATAATAATGATCACAATAATAGCTTTGAAAACAAATGGTAATATTGTAAACGTGAACCATTTTATGATTTCCTTCCACGAACTTTGTATAATTTTTAATGATTTCTCAAGCAAATAATGATGTTATGAACATGAAGCTTTTAATGATTTCCTTTTCAATTTTGTTTCTTTGTTAGTGCTTGCCCAGTCGAAAGCTGATGTTATGCATATGAAACCTTTGATGTTTTCTTTTCAGATTCTGTTTCCTTGTTAATGATCTCTTAAGCAAATAATAATATTATGAACATGAATATGAACTCCTTGATGTTTTTCCTGCCTAGAAGTGTTTAATGAATAATGATTTCTCAGAAAAACAGTGATTTTATGAACATAAGGCTTTTAATGATTTTCTTTTCAATTTTGTTTCTTTGTTAGTGATTTCTCAGTCAAACACTGATGTAATGAACATGAACACTGATGTTTTCTTTTAAGATTTTCTTTCATTGTTAGTGATTTCTCAAACAAATAATGATGTTAAGAACATGAATATGAACTCTTTGAGGATTTTCTTTCATAGATGTTAACGAATAATGATTTTTCAGAAAAAATAATTATTTTATGAACATGAAGCTTTTAATGATTTCCTTTTCAATTTTTTTTCGTTGTTAGTGATTTCTCAGTCGAATGCTGATGTTATGAATATGAAACCTTTGATGTTTTCTTTTCAGATTGTGTTTCATTGTTAATGATCTCTCAAACAAATAATAATGTTATGAACATGAAGCTTTTAATGATTTCCTTTTCAATATTGTTTCTTTGTGATTTCTCAGACAAATGCTGATGCAATGAACATGAACACTTTGATACTTTCTTCCAGACATTGTTTCATTGTTAATAATTTATCAAACAAATAATAAATATAATAAATATGAACCCTTTTGCTTTTTACTTTTCAGATTTTATTGCATCGTTTTAATGATCTCTCAAACAAATAATGATGTTATGCACATAAATATGAACTCTTTGATGTTTTTCTTCCCTAGATGTTAATGAATAATGATTTCTCAGTCAAATGATGATGTTATAAATATGAACCCTTTGATGTTTTCTTCTCAGATTTTGTTGCTTTTGTTAATGATCTCTCAAACAAATAATGATGTTATGAACATGAAAATAAACTCTTTGATGTTTTTCTTCGCTAGATATTGTTAATGAATAATGATTTCTCAGAAAAATAGTGATGGTATGAACATGAAGCTTTTAATGATTTCCTTTTCAATTTTGTTTATTTGTTTGTGACTTCTCAGTCAAATGCTGATGTTATGAATATGAACCCTTTGATGTTTTCTTTTCAGATTTTCTTTCATTGTTAATGATTTCTCAAATAATGATGTTATGAACATGAATATGAACTCTTCGATGGTATCCTTCAATAGATTTTGTTAGTGAATAATGATGTCTTAGAAAAATGATGTTACAAACGTGAAGCCTTTAATGATTTCCTTTCAAATTTTGTTTGTGATTTTTTTCGGGCAAATTATATGAACATTTACCCTTTGATGATTTCTCTAGCAAATAATGATGTTATGAGCTTTAACCCTTTGATGATTTCTCTAGCAAATAATGATGTTATGAGCTTTAACCTTTTGATGATTTCTCTAGCAAATAATGATGTTATGAGCTTTAACCCTTTGATGATTTCTCTAGCAAATAATGATGTTA
>JBAGKK010495458.1:0-15330 GCA_037177015.1 Euceroptres primus
AATTGAAAATCGATTAAGAATTGGGACCTACAGGTTATTTTGAACATCGTTTTTTCATTTCGCCCCACTGTGCGGCGGTCGGCACTTGACGTTCACTCATGATCGTAGCACGCGCGTGAAACATGCGCTCCCGACTAAAACTATGCCACACTGTTCGTAAGGGACCCAGCTATCACATACTCAAGCCACGACCTTTAAAACATACATGCGCGCCATCTACAGCGTTTGTCTCGATCATATTTGAACCACCCTCGTAGATTGCAAATGTAAGAATAAAAAAAATTCCATTAGGTAAATCTTTCATTTCCTTTATTTTTTCAACTAGAAAAATACCCTTCAATAAAAAATATTCGATTACTTATTATTGAAATAAAATATTGTTTGCATTAAAATTTAGGACTTAATCTGTAATTTCAATTAACTTTTATTTAATTCTGTTGTGGCATTAAAAAAATAGCATCTCAAAATTAAAAAAATTATTTTTTCAAACTCTTCGTTTTAAAAATTAAAGTTTACGAAAAATGGTGAAACGTTTTCAAAATTTAAATATCTCTAATTGATTGCTCATAAAATTTTTCATGAGAAAGCATATCCACTTTTTGAATTATCTATAATTTTCAAGGAGATAACAATCTTCGAAAACAGAAAATCCCGATTCGCACCAGTGTACCTGTAAAGAGTGCGTGAAAGGATTGTGCCTTCTACGGGTTAAATATGAAGATTTTTTACCAGGTCACTGTTTTATTGAATAGTTTGGAGAAGAGTCCTCGACTGGGCCCCGACTCAAAATTAAATTAAAGAGTGACCAGTACAAAGGATTAAAAAGACAAACTAAAAATTCTTCATTTTTGAAATTTGCGATTCAGAAGTTTAAAATTCATTATCTAGAGGCTTTGACGATTGCAAATATCTAAAATTACCTTTAAAAAATTAAAGCTCAGAATATTAATTAAATAAAAGGTTTCTTAACCCTAGACAGCCAAACCTCTTTTTTCGAACGAGACCGACACACTGGGTCACTATGACCCGAGTCAATTTTTGATGAGCTGCATTTTAAACAAAAAAATCATAATTAGCGCCAAAAACTCGCAAAATCAAATTTCTCACTTATGGGGTTTCTTTGGGACCTATAAAACAGACTTATGAGGGCGCTATTAAAAAAGTAATTGTTGACTCGTATTCCATGGCTAATTGTGAAGAGAAATCTTGAGTTACAACTGGATTCGCCTAATATTTACTATTCTGAATAAAGTTTACAAAACGTATTTTTTTCTTATGGGAAACACGTGTGATCATTTTTTTTTTAAAAAGGCATTTATTTTTTTGTGGATTCAAACAAATTTGGGGGGTGAGAACATGAAAATTCGGAGCAAAAAATTTTGACCACCCTAATGCAAAAGTCGCAAAATTCGAAAAAATCACTTGATTCTATGGAGGGCTATTTATGAAGTTCATTTATTTATTCCTATGGAGTTTCGTATAGAACGCAACTATATTTATGTTACATGTTACATGTTACTGGAAAGTTGAAATTTGTTGAATTCTCATTTTATGATAGTGCCAGTTCATTGACCGAAACTGCATTTAAAGGGAAAATGGGGTCGTCTTGGTCTTTAAAAACGACTACCTAAGTGCTTGTAGGTATCGTCACTGAATCGACACTCAAGCCAGTTACGATTCAATAACGATTCAGTATCTTTCTATCGGCTGAGTGTACCAAGTTTTATGCAAATAAATAAAAGTTTCGCATTTTAGTCCACCATATTAGATCCGTCATTTTTAATTTTTTAATTTTGACATCAAATTTAGTTATAACGACCCCAAGAAGAAAATATAAACCAAGTCTTATGCAATTAAGGACGAACGTTAAACGACTTGGAAAATGGCCGCATGGCTCGGAAATTTTTCTATGCCTAAGCCCCAAAAAAACCCGTCACTGATGGGCAACTATTTAATGTTGAGATTTGCATTTAGACAAGGCTTACCAAATATATGGGATCTGTCGAGATCCCTGAGTCGGTAGAATTATGTGAGATGTCCATTTTTTGTAACAGGAGAACAATTTCGACGGAAAACAATTATTGATAGTGAAGCAAGTCATGGAAAACAATTATTTCTAAAGTGAAGAATTCAGTGAAAACAGACGACAAATTTAAAAAGAGAGAGTAGGTACAAAAGCCACACTGAAAACTACTTTTTCCGCGCAACACAGGCACTTTTGGAAAAATCGGGTGGTTTGCAATAAATACTACGCCTCTGTTCTTTATTAAGAGAGCAAGAATTTTGTTATTAGTTTCGGACAACAGCGTGATTTTTTCTAGCCGTGGAATGAAAATTTACCGCCTCACTCACATTGACAACAGTGATGTCACTTCCAAAGTATTACCAAAGTACATTCTACGAATTCTCGCGGTGACTTTTCGTACTACAACACTGAATCGGCGCAGTTACCGTTGAATCCTGCAACGTATCTATATTATCGACCGTTGCAGGAAACCATATTCGATAATTATTTAATTATTTTCTAATAATATAAAAGTAGGCCAGTTTGTGCATAAACGAATAATGCAATAATTTTATGCAGACACAATTGATATAGAAATTTTATAAAGATTGAAAAAAGTATTTTTAGTGAACGTAAGATTTATTTATAATTATGTATCTATCTGTTTCGATAGATAAATGATTTATTTACAAATTGCGCATCATTTTTTATGAAGACAGTGATCCAAATATTTATAAGATAATTCGACTGTTGGCGCTTCGGAATGTGGCGCGTGTCAAAGTTATATTGTCGGGTGAGTTCGTTTTCTTTCGCCAAGATTCGGTCCTAATCTCGACACGTGCCAAACTCTGATAATCCTTCACACCATCAACTGCACAATAATATATCAGGTGGTCGGTTTATACATGTGCTAAGAAGAATGCAATTTGAGCCTGTTATCTCTCATCGAATAACGAAGTGATGAATTATGATAAAAAAATTATTTATCATATATTTATTCTAATATTGTTACTGAAAATTTATGTTATCAAAGTCGATTTATGAATTATGATTTATGTGCATATTCTGTATCATAATCAAAATATTATGCATATATACACATGATTATATAAAGTATAATATATCATATAATATGATATATTTATAAAGTATAAAATATGATATATTGTATTGTAGATTAGGATATATGTCAGGAAAAAGGTAAAGACTTAAAAATTGTAAGAATGTTATGAAAAGTTTCACTTATATACATTGTAGTTTTTATTCTATTTATCCAATATTTATGTAACCCTATACTTCTCTACAGACGTACGTTTTATGTTTTTGTTATTTTGTATTAAGTAAAATCTAGAACATTCGAAAATATTAATATTTTTTGATAAACCAAAAGATTTATTTGTCGATAAAGTAGAATTCGGTTTTAAAAATTGATCATTGTTTTTTTGAAATCTCGAAAGTGCAATAAATTAGATAAGTTTATTAGTGATTTTGTCAAATAAAATAAATGCAAAATGGGAATATCTGCGTATAGTCGTAGATTACATCCTTCTGCACGGCGATTATCTCATATATAAATGTGAAGCCATGTGAGTACATGTGTAGCAGACCGAAACGAAAAAAAAAACCAGTTTCCAAATGGAATCGTAACAGTGCAAAAAAGTTGCTACTCGTTAATACAAGCACAGGGGAAAAAAAATTTTTTAATTGGACAATATCTTCCGTTCGCGCATCGCGTTCAAATTTTTCGAATTTGAACAAAAATTGAACAGATATACGAAAAATTGTAGAAGGTGTGAATTTTGTCGCATCAAGCTCATTTTTTGTACATGGCCTTGAGGTATAGAATAGGGGAAAAATGCCACACACCCCTCCTCTACCCCCTTCCAACCCCCTGGAACCTAATCTTTTGTACATAAGACAACCTTAAGGCTTAAAGTCGAAAACGTACCCCTGTGGTTCGAAATTAAGACAAGATCTTCAATAGTTGAGAGACCGAAACATATTTTTTAATGCATCAAGAAATGCAGAAGCTTACCTGCAAAAGTCCAAGAAGTGGTGAAGAAGGTTATTCAAACAAATGCCTTCTTTGTCCATCCAGAAAACCTTCTTCTTTCGATGATAGTGGATGATAGGCAGCATGTTAGAAAGCTGGGACTTCGGCGAGTACTGAAATTTAAAGAAACTACCACAAATAGCAAATCTGTCAGAAATTTTTTAGTTCCGGCCATAAATTTTGATGCCAATGATTATTTTATATCACAAATCGGTCTGCAACCAAAATTACCTGTCCAGCTCTTTTGGCAACCCTTTCTTCAGCTGACATTGCAGACTTGATTTCCCAGGGGGGAATGCCAACTCTTCCTTTGAATCGGGCAAACATACCCTGTCATACTCAAGCCGTAGAGCGCAGTGTCAAGCTAGTAACACAGGCCTCCTCAACAGTTTATGGGCACGAGAGACGTGATAGTTTCATAAGAGCCACCCTCGCCTTTCGTGCTACCATGCCAAAATTTGAAACTCAATTAGAATTTGCAGTACCTAAATCAGCATAATTTTCCACGCCCACTTTTGGTAGGGTGTAGGTGGAACTTGCGGTGCAGACACCTTTCCGTCGTGAGTTCTGAGTCGTCCTAGGCAGAACGGGCCAAGAGCTGTACAATTTCGGCCCCTCCGGGGGAACAAGGAGCGGGAGGGGGATTTCTTTCGACTTTGAGCCTTAAGGTTGTCTTACGTACAGAAAATCAGGTCGATGGGTCAACATTTGCACCTCCTGCAATACGAGCTATTTTTAACGAAAATTGTCCATTTTCACCCCTTCGAGGGGGTTGGAAGGGGGTAGAGGAGAGGTGTGTGGCATTTTTCCCCTATTCTATACCTCAAGGCCATGTTATGTACAAAAAATGAGCTTGATGGGACAAAATTTACACCTTCTACAATTTTTCGTATATCTGTTCGACTTTTGTTCAAATTCGAAAATTTTGAACGCGATGCGCGAACGGAAGATACTGTCTGATTTAAAAAATTTTTTTTCCCTGTGCTTGTATTAACAAGTAGCAACTTTTTCGAACTATTACGATTCCATTTGGAAACTGGTTTGTTTTTCGCTCCGATCTAATGTGTAGTAAGACCTGTAGGCTTTGAACTTGTTCTAGTATTTCAGGTTATAATGCAAACAAACAGGACGTTGCAGTATCTATTTTTCTCTCATTTTTAGTGATTATCAAAATAAGAAATTTTATACTTTTTAAAATAAAAATCGTTGAATTTTGCGTTTGCCTTAAAGTAATGAGACAATCATTTCAATGACAGACTTGAGAGAGCATCATGAAATTTGGTGATCCCAGATAATGCCCATAATTCATGAGATTTTGAACCGGAATAGATACGAAGAATTTTTTCGATTTCTTATTTTTCTTAAAAATCGTTTTAGAAGTTATTTTCTTTGCAATTTTGATTATAGTCAAGAAAATTTACTGTAATATTTGTCACTGTTATTGTAAGTAACAAAAGACTTTCAATGCATGTTTTAAAACAAAATTGGGGTGGTGTTATTAGATCAAAATAAACACAATATTTTTAATGGTCTCGAAACACAAAAAAGTTCATCATCTAAAATTTTTCGAATTTTTTCGAGACGAATCGATTGTCCTATGTGACCAAATATATTTATAATATATTAAAATTGTTTTACGTTTATACCAAAGAAATTTTTTTCAATTTTGGGAGCATTGCAATATTATGGATACCAAATTTGACGAGGCCAATCGATTGACTTATCTTATTAATTATTAAAAAAATGAAGCACAGTGATCATGAAATTTTTGTTTTATGTGACTGCGTGACAAAAGTGGAATTCGAAAAGTAAAGAAAAAATAATTTTTTGAGTAATTTTCTCAGCATTTTAAATGTGTTTCTAAAAGGATTGACCAAACAAAAAAAATCATAAACTAGCTATCAATTCAATCTCGAGTGTTTTTCATGAGCACTTTGCTTCGTTCCTATTATTGTGAACTAGAAAATATATTTTGTTCCTCATACTCTAAATCTGAATTAGTACTTTTCTATCAATCAAAAAGTGTTGAATTGTTTACCAATTACTTTAGTAAGTATTTCTTCTAATTCTTAGAAGAAAACTACTACTTCAGATTTAGAGAGTAGAGGAAGCATTATTTTCATAAAATTGTAAATCATTATTTTGAAAAAATATTTCAAATTATCAATATTTTCTTTCTTCGAAAAAAAGGAGGATTCATTGTAGACCAATCGAATCGTTTTGATTCCAGAACTATTTTCATTTTATGGTTGAACCTCGAAAAATAAAATTTTATACATTTACCATTCCAATTTTGAAATTTTGAATGTACACCAGATTGACACGTTTTTGGAAAGATTTCAATATATTTTACGAGTTTTCAAGACATTTCATAGATTTCAAGATATTTCAAAACCCTTGAAGTTTGCAACCCTTTCAAATATAATTTTAAGATTATTTGACAATTATTTTAAAATTATCTTAGTATAACTGTAAATTACATTTTTTTCTCATTATACAAATAATCAAAAATAAAAATATATTTTATTGACACGTCTATTTTTAATGTTACGCTTACACGGGAGAGAAGTACAACCCGTACAGAATTCGCCATACCATAGCTCAGACCCTGAGTGAAACACGGCACCAGTCTGGGGCCGGACTATCAGTCCGATTTCCGACTAGGGCCAGGGCTCGGTCAGGACCCGGTCGGGACTGCCTGTCTGGTTCCAGTCTGACGCCGTGTGTCATGTTGGGTCTGGCGTTTCCAAATCTGGTCTTCTCTTTTCTAGTAAAAGCATATCTTTTTAAAAAAACTTGTATTCAAAGCTAAAAGAAAAATAAGAATATGAAAGAAGTTGGTGAAATAATTTTCTCCTTTTCACATTCGTTCTATAACAATATAAAAAGTATTACTTTATGTTGTCTAGTATGAAAATGTTTCAATTATTAGCTCATATTTTCCCGGTTTCAAATATTTATAATAATTCTGAAGAAAAAGGAAAAGAAAGATATTTTCTAATTAGTCTAAATTTTCTATTTAGTCTCGCATTGTGCAGTAGAGTATGAGAAAAATCTACTGCCCAAAGAGCAACTCAATAGAAAAAAATCGTAAGGAAATTAGTGAGAATAAAGTAGCTTTCTCGGCAGTTTACAGGCGTCAAAAATCGAATATTTCGGGCAAGCGTTATAAAAAAATCGTCTTTAACATAATATGAGCCCAGTGATTTTAGAATAAATTGAAATATGAGCACTTATTGTGTATCAGATAGGCTCATATTTGATATAATGGTTTTTGGATAGATAGAAATTTTTAATTTTCAGCATTTAGGCGGCACAAAATGAAATTGAAGAATGCAGCAACTGAAGCAGAATCGGTAGGTTTTTTGCTAAATAAAGGAGAAGGCGAACGAAATGTTGCAGTCGCTGAAGATCTTTCTGAGAAAATCCATTAAGATAATCGAGTAGAGGTACGAGGGTTGTCTCAAATGTAATGCACAGGTAGATCGTATTCAGAAAATATATTTCAAAAAACGATTTCTGCTTTACAGGCCTTGAATATAATCCCCTGTTTTGAAATGCAAGCTTCCCAACGTTTCGGGAGAGCTTCAATTCCGTTCAACAATTTTGCTTTGTTAAGCAATTGGGTCACGACCGCTGATAGCTCGTCTAAATCGTGAAATCGAATACCTCTCATTCAGTTTTGGGAACAGGTAGAAATCAGGAAGACACATATCTGGACAATACGCTGCATATTGAAGCGTTTCCCATTAATAATCGGTCAGCTAGGCCCGGACTGCGGCACCCATATGAGGGCGCGTGTTGTCGTGCAAGATGGACACACCACTGGCCAGTTTTCCAGGAAGCAGTTTTCGAATCTTCGGCGTGAGAACTTTTTGTAAAAACGTTTTATAATATTCAGAGGTACCACTTGTACCTGGGGGTACCCTGTCTGTCACAATGACACCCTCCTTATCGTTCGTCATACCTGTAGATGGTTTCCCTGCACGTGGATCATCTTCAACGCTTTGTCCACCTCTTAAAAACCGATCACGCCAACGCTGCAAAGTACTCCGATCTACAGTATCACTACGCAAGCTTCTGTCAACGCAGAATGAATTTCAGCCACTGTTTTCCCAGATATGCTTTGATTTTAATGTATGCACGTTGCTCGATATTTGAAACATGATCCGACGACTTCTTTATGTTTTCGTCCGTACTTTCTGACATTGTTATCTTGAACGAATCTGCGCAACACTTAATAACAACATATTCACGAAACTTTAATCTACGCATTGACACCTCTCAGAACTTTCTGCGTTACTTACATCGCCTGTGAGAGCGCACTGTGCATTACTTTTGGAACAGCCCTTGTAAATGGAAATTTCAGTGAGTCAAATGAACATGTGCTGAATGTAACACTGGAATTTTCATCACTGATAAGCGAAAGTCTTGAGGAGAAAGAAGAAACAGAGACACAAAAAATGGGAGAAAAAAGAAGAAGAGAATAGAGATGAAGCGAAACACGAAAAAAAGATGAAGGAGGAGACTCGAGAGGAGAAAAGGAAAAGAAAGCAAAGAGGAAAATGAAAATGAAGCACGCGAAAAAAAGATGGAGGAGAGGTGAGAGGGGAAAAAGAAAAGGAAGCTAAAGGAAATGTAAAAGAAGGAACAGCGAAAATAGAGGGAATTTAAGAAATAGCAGATAAACATAAAGGAAATATTGAAAAAGTGGAAAAATCAATAATACAGCAGTCCGAAGCCATGATTCATAAGGATATGACAAAATACTGCAGTATTGATTTCGACGAAGAAGAATCTATTGAAACAGGAAAAAAATTGGACAATGAAGTAAACGCTAAAGGAAAGTATTGTTTTGTATCAGTGCAGAACGTTTCAAAAAATCCAAAATACAGTATTGTAAGAGGTACGTTTCATCAAGGTGATAAACGAATTTTCGGTGGTAATAGTGTTGGACGTCAATGCATAGCCAATGCTGCTGTTTCCATCGTTATGTATAGTATCAGGATACCAGAATTGTGGACAGGAAACGATGTGAATTCAGTTTTGATGACAGGTGACGAAATTTACAGGAGAAGTATACAAACATGGCCCCCTGTCAGCCGTGATGAAAAAAATTCACACTATCCGAGTGCCCAAGAAGTAGCAAGATACATTACTATAGGCACGAGTAATCGTCACATAAGAATAAGAGTATGTGATGTTGGACACGTTTATGAAAGTAAGTTTGGTTGTCTGAAAAAATTGATTCACATGGTAGAAATGCATTTGGTGAAACGAGTCAGTCAGAAGGTACTACTGCTAGTTTGACCATGTTCCAGGATGTTCATTCACTGTTTAAATTGATAAAGCACAACACTCCGCGTTTATAGAAGGACGGAGATAGGAGAAATTGGCTTCAATTGTATTCAATTGAAGTTATCATTCCAATTATAACAAATCACATAACCCACAGACAGGAAGTGAAGCATAAAAGAGAAAAAGAATAATGGCTCGTGAACATTCATTGCAAGACATTGCTACGTAGAAATCAAAAGATAAAGATTCTTCACAGAATAGTAAGAGCGAATGTGGCTATAAAATACAAGAGGCGGAAACAAGCAGCACAGGAGCAAATTTGAATAATTTGAACAACAAGACAGCTCTGAATCCCTGCAATATTCAGAAGGTGATGGTAGTGACAATTCTGATTTTACACGAGATTATGAAGGAAAATATTGCGACAGCTGTACAAGTATTGAAAATTCAGAAGCAAGTTATAGCGATAGACCTGAAATTAGTGAGCTTTCAGAAGGAAGCAAAAATGGAAGTTCAAAAGAAATGCACAATTCTGGAAAAGAAGCGAGTGAAAGCTCTGAAGAGCGCGAATACTTAGAACGAATAAATTGTGAAAGTAGCTACACCTACGATGAAACCCTCGACCTGGATAATTTGCCTATCGAAAAGGGAGATAATAAAAGAAAAAGAAAAGGAAACAAAAGGACAGATGATATTGATATGGCGGAGCTTCTGCTCACAAATTGGTCTAAATCGTGGGACCAACTGACTGCACCATTAGCTACTCACAATAGCCCGGGTTTTTTTATATTAAACGTGAAACTTCTGCATGAAAAGCAATGTATTGGGTGGCATAAATAGTGGAACAGGGTACACGAAAATGAAGAAATTATTCGCTGCTGCTGGAATAAAATTCATGAACAATGCACGGTATCAAAAGTGTCGCAATAAAGCATACAATATACTGTTGGAGACTTTGAAGCAAAACATAAAGGAAGTTGGAGTGAAGGAACTTGAAATAGCGATTGCATGCGGAAATTAAAAAAATTAAATAGGTATGATCGCAGTATTAGCAGACGGCAGTTGGATGAAGAAATCGTATAAAACAGGAAGCTTCAATTCACCGGCCGGAATGGTATATTTTATAGGCCAGAAAATTGGCAAAATATTGTGGCTTGAAATAAAAGATATGTATTGCTCTGTTTGCGACAGAGCAACAAGAATGGGCATAAACCCTAAGCAACACGAATGTTTCAAAAACTGGAGCCGCGATGCCAGTTCTAGCAACATGGAAAGTGTAGCTATTGCAGAGGGTTTCCAAAAGAGTATCGAGGAACATAATTTGATGTATTCCAGATTGATTGCAGACTGTGATAGCAGTGTTTACAATAAGATACTGGAAGTTGACTCTTACATCGAACATGAAGTAGAAGTGGAAAAAGTAAAATTTCCGAAGCATCTGCCTCAAGCTTTTCAGAATCGAGTGAAGGACATAGAAGCCAAGATTGGCAAACCTAGGAAGATTGTGCTAGCAAGTGCTCAGAAATGTGTTGCTGAAGTAGATCGCCTGTTGAAGCACTTCTGGGACCAGGAGATTGCGATAGATTATGAACTGTACAAAGAGCTGAAAAAGGCCATTGGCCATCATCTCTAGACATGTTTTTGGGGATCACGCTAATTGTGCAGTAAGTTACCCAGTGTGCAACGGTGTTCCCGAAGCAAACGAAACAGATCAAGTTCCCCTCTTGGAGAAATGGGGGCTCGTGGAAGAAGTAGAGGAAGCTATTTCACGTCTAAGTCTTCATTCCGACAGATGGTTGCTAATCCTTGATACAAATGTAGTTGAATCTGCTAACAGAATTGTGGCTGAAAAAATTGGAGAGAAGCGCATCAATTAGGCTCTTCGAAATGAATACCACGTTCGCGTGATGGCAGCAGCACTGCAATTAAACACTCGCCAAGTGGCAATCAGTTATTATAAAAGTTCTGGAAAAGAAGTTCCTAAGGTTACTGAGAGTGTGGAAAAAGAGAGTCAGAGGGTTTACGAGCGAAGAAAAGGGAAACCTGCAGAACCTTGACGAACAAGAAGAAAAAGAGGAACTTATGGCGATAAAGACTATGGTCCCAATTGTCAGAAACCAGATATGGATCATAAGACGTACGAAAAAGAACTGGAAAAACGCCAAAAGGAGACGAAAGAATGGATGGAAAACCGAGATAACTATGAAAAATTGACACGATCACAAGCAAATTGTTTTTTGTTGCGTATTCTTAGAAAGCAATGCATTACAGGAATTTATGCTTATCCAGTATGCAGGAAAAGGGTCTACACACCGTGGCACAATATTGTAAAATACATTCGACATGGAAAAAAAGCAGGAGGTCCTGCAATTGAATGGGGTCGCAAAAAAGAAGCAGTAGCAAAGGCTTAGTTGGAGAAGATATTCAAAGATAAGATTCTTAATTGTGGTAAATTTTTTTATCGTACTATTTCCGGTTTAGCAGCAACTCCAGACGGTGTTATCCAAAAAAGAGGCCATCTTGTTGAAGTAAAATGTCCATGCAGTGCTGCTGGGGACAGTACAATTACGAAGGCTTATTTGCGCAACGTGAGCGCAATCACCGATTTATTTACAGACAAAACTTGCATAACCATACGTACATCTCATGAATACTACTATCAAGTGCAGATGCAACTCAATGTAGTTGCTAAAGAATTGTGCTACTTTATGGTTTGGACCTCAACTGATTACAAGGTTATTCGAATAAGAAGAGACGTCACGTTTTGAAAGACTGAAATGAAGTCGAAATTGATTCTGTTTATGAAACATGCCTACTACCAGAATTAGTGGACAGTCTTCTCATCAGAGGCATGAAAGCGAAAGAGCCTCCTCATATTCTGGAAGTACAAAAAAGGCACGAAGCTTTAAAATTAGAAAAAGCCAAGATGAAGCAAATTAAAGATGATGCCAAGAAAAACAAGTTGATAGATGATGCCGACAAGAAACTAGTGACAGATGGTGCAAAAAATACAGAGAATATTAAGGTCGTAGCGAAAAGGATAAGACAGTTGAAGGGAATAAAAAGATTATGAAAATTGAAATAAATGAAACACAGAATAATGTGAATGAGCAGAATGAGGCAGAGCATTTTCCAGACATCCAAGAACAGGAAGGCCAATGCAGTTACCAAAACGAAGGTAAACGCAAAGCGGTTCTTAAGGACAACTACAGAGGGGCAAAAAAATCAGAGGCAAGCAGGAAAGACAGTTATTAGTAGAAGACAATACAGAACAAGCGGAATTAGAAAGTATGGAAATTCAAACTCCACCTGTCGCAACTGAGACACAACAATTGTATGCGGCAAGACCTATCCGCCAACGAAAACAACCTGGATGGTTACGAGATTACATTCAATATAAGTAGGCACATATATTCATTATATTCCATGCAAGAGTGCGTCAATTGTAAGGATGTTGAACTTTAGTTTCCAGCCGTTCTTGTGATGACATTTGCGCAAGGATATGGTGCAAAGAACATTTTTTAAATAAAAGAATTTTTTAAATAAAAAAAAATATTGATAATTTATAGAATAATACAAACGTACTTGCATTGATCTTCGCAAAAAGAAAACGTACCTATGAGTAAATGAAGTAAACTTGATAGAAAATAAAAAGTAAACATGCAATAAACGAGCTTGCGTAAACATGCAATAAACAAGCTTGCGTTGAAATTCGCGCAAGGATATGGTGCAAAGTACATGTTTTGAAGAAACCATTATTAAAAATTTGTAGAATTTTTTAAATATACTTGTTTTGAACTTCGCATAAGATATGTACAAAAATAAAGTACATATGTATGAATAAAGTAAACGTGATAAAAAGAGTAAAAATAAATGGACAATATACACAATATACAATAAATGGACAATATACACCTGCTTTAGTTGAAATTCTTGCAAGGATATGGTGCAAAGTACATGCTTTGAAGAAAACATTATTAAAAATTTGTAGAATTATACAACCGTATGTGCTTTGAGCTTCGCACAAGGTAAACCTACTTATGTATAAATAAGGTAAACGTGACAAAAAAAGTAAAAATAAATGCACAATAAACACCTGCTTGCGTTGAAATTCTCGCAAGGTTATAGTGTAAGAAACATGTTTTGAAGAAAACATTATTATTGACAATTTGTAAAGTAATATAAACGTACTTGCGTTGAACTTCGCGCAATAAAAACGTAACTATGAGTAAATGACGTAAACTTGATACAAAATAAAAAGTAAATATACAATAAACACCTGCTTCGTTGAAATTTGCGCAAGGATATGGTGCAATAAAGTAAACTGGATAAAAAAAATCAATAAATAAGACAAAGATAAGGTATATAAGACGAAGAAAATATGGGGTGTAGTGTAGATCGCTTCCCAGCTGGTGCACGCTGGGTAACGCAGAATGGTCTACGAAACTGCATAGGTGATATGGATATATAGAAGTGTTTTGATTGATCCTGAATAATCTCTGTATAGGTAAATTGAAAATTTTATACTTGCTGAAATGGAGAAGGCTGTACGTAGAAAATAAATATTTTGTACAAATAAAACTTTGTTATACCCTTCTCCCTTATTTCTCGTTCATAAATTTTAGAACCTTTCGAAGCTATCTCAAATTTTATAATAATTTAATGATAGCTAAATGTTGGATCTGCGTACATCAGGCTTTGTCTAGGGGGCGTATGCAAGTTACTAAAAGTAAAAGTAACCGAACTAGAATTATACCGAAAGTTTTGTACCGAATCCTCAAATTGCCGATTTGTCAGATTCCCGAATTCTTTTCTTACTGAATCTTTACCAAATCTTCATATTACCGAATTTGCATTTTATCGAATTTACCAAATTTTCAGTTTGAAAATTCGGTAAAAGAAAAATTCGGGAATATGCGATTTAGTAAGATGATAATTTGGGAATATAAGAATTCAATAATATAAAGTTTCGGTTAAATAAAAATTCGATAAAATGATATTCAGGATTAGGATTAAGATTCAAAATCAATCTTGACTGAGTAATTTTGAAAACGAAATTTTATTTTCTGTACATTTTTAGGAACAATAATAATAGTTAACATTCTCGCAAAAGATATTTGTTCCTCCTCTCCCGCCTGTTCATCTGTCAAACCCCCCTCTTCCTCTTCCCCTAACTCCAACACTACCTTTCCAAGTACTATTATTACCCCATCCGCCTCTTCCACTCCCGTTCCCACTTACTCCCCAACCATCTCTTCCACCCCAGCCTCCTCTTCCGCCACAGCCACCTCTTCCACCCCAGCCACCTCTTCCGCCCAAGTCACCTCTTTCTCCCCAGCCTCCTCTATCCCTCCAGCCTCATCTTCCACCAAAGTCGCCTCTTCATCCAAAGTCGCTTTTTCCTCTAAGCGCATCGCTCCTAACACCTTCAATTTCCATTTCCTGATTAGCAGGAGCTGTTGTACAACTGAAAAGATAAAAGTGAATGGATAATAATTGATTAGACGAAAGAAGTTTTGAAAATGTGTGTAATTTTTTTGGTTTATCGATGAACATTTCTGTATTCAAAAGTGTAAATCAAAGCCTGAAATATGTGTTTTTACTATCTCATTCAAAAGTTAAAGAAATGGGTTTTCTGAGTCATTGAGGAATATTTGTACGATAAAGGAAGGTGAAAAGGTTCCCGAATTAGAGGATATTTGAAGGATGGTCAGTTTTGAGTCGTTACTAGTCTGATGAAAGACATGTATCTTCGACCAGGAATTCAGATTTTGCAAAGAGTCATCCAATGCAAAGACTAAGTATATCATCAATGCAAAAAAGGACTCAGACATGAACTGCAAATTGCTTAACCTTGACTTTCCGGCTCTTTAGAGACAGAGGTACGTCAACAAGAAAAGAAGGAGAGCAGGAACAAGTTGACGTACGTCTGTCTCTAAAGAGCTGGAAAGTTAAGGTTACACAATTTGCAGTT